>PVKS010006157.1:0-80268 GCA_004027875.1 Aplodontia rufa
TCTAAGGGTCGATTGTCTCCACTCATCTGTGGAGGTGGGGACTAGACCCTGGACAATGAGAAAGTTGGTCTAGAAACATGAGTTAAATTCAGATAAGATGTAATGCTTTACAATCTAATACTATTTTTAGAGTTATAATGGGAAGGGGAAGGGAGGGATAAGGGAGGGTAATTGGGGGGGGCACTCCTGGGGATAATTGTAATGTCCAGAATATATACACATCTTATACACATTTTATATTGTTTTGTTAAAATCTTGTAAGGTTGCTCAAAAAAAAATTGATTTTCTCTGTGTGTGTGTGTGTCTCTCTCTCTCTCATTCACTGTCCTCTCTAGATATCTAATGAACTCATCATATGCAATAGGCAGCACATGCAATATCCCTGAGCATGTGCGGGGGTGGGGGCAAGCCAATAAAGCTGAAATACAGAAAGCAAGTGGGGTAACTTAAGGGGAAAGACAACCAATGAGTTAAAAAAACAGCTCAAAACTGTGGGCTTCATACTAATATCAGTAACAGGCCCTAAAGAATTTTGAGCAATGGAATAAAAAACTCAGAATACAAAATTATACTTCAATTCAATTATTTTTTAAAATGGATAGAAAAAATGACTAAAGTAAATATATAAAAATGATAAGTTGCTGCAACAATGCCCTGAGACAGTAAAATTGAGTTTTTCTTTATGTATACTTTTTAAACTTAGCCAAATTTATTCCAACCCATAGTTCTTCTTACAGTAAAAGAAAAAAAAAATCCATGTCCCCAAACATAACACTGGAGTGACTCCCTTCTTCCCTTTCCTCATGAAACTTTTCCATCATTATATACATTTATTTTCATGATACATATCTGACCCACAATGAGTCTGCTATAAATTCTATATGACAACTTTACTTTGCTCCTCCATACCACTACTAACGAAGCTATAACTGAGATGGCCACTTATTTTTTTTTGAGAGAGAGAAACAATTTTATTTCGTTTCTCATCTGGGTTTTATTTTTCCAACACTTGGTTATGTATGTGGTGCTGGGGTTGGAACCTGGGTCCCCACACATGCCAGGCAAGCACTCCACCACTGAACCACTGCTCTAGTCCTTCAGTACCAGGCCAATCTAGCTGTTAGTTACAACACATTTTTAGTAGAAAATGTCACAAAAAATACTGATGCCCAATTTAAAAAATGAAACCTGTAAGAATCTAAGCTAGCCAATACTTTAGCATAAGATAGTTCATAATGTACTTAACAAGAGGAAGAACAGAAAAATAAGTAAACAATCATGATAGATAATCATCCTTAATGTCTAATGTTTCTTATTTTATAGTTTGTATCAATCTGCAAATCCCAGAGTCTATGACATCAAGGTCTTTCACATTGTGCATGCAAAAATGTTCAGAATCACATTATGTAACAACCCAATTACATCTAAATCTAAAGATATCATTAGATTTAAAAAGCACCTTCAAAGCAAAGCATTTTAAGTTTACAACACTGCATTTTTAAAGATAGACGGCTTTTGTTACACAGATGCCAAAGAAAAAAAATCGGCTAACCAGACTATACTGAAATCTGGACATCCTAAGCAAAGAGCTTGAAAGCACTCCAGAATCCAGATGTTCAGACGATATAATCTCCCTTACGCTGCAGCAAAGTGTTTCCTTAATGATTTTAAGCTTTCCTACCTGATATTCAGTTTCTTTTCTGACAGCCAATTTTACTCATTCTTATTTATTTTATTTTTTTATAACTTACCCTTCATGTTTCAAAGCCAAACTTGAATTTCAATACATTGAGACCCAAGATATGATCATAAGCCATCAGATATGGAATCAAATAAAAAAATAAAATACTATCTGTGTAGATTTTGTCTTTATTAAAAACCCTAAACTTGATAGTATATAAAGAATGGAAGACAAGAAATTCAGCACAAACCTAAGGCTGTTAACAGACTAATTTTATTTGACAAATGGGTATTAGAATCCTGAAATATATTCTTTAGTATTCTTCAATAGCATGGAATTCACTAGTTATCAATATCCCACACATTATATCCACATTAAACTTACCTGTGTGGCTGATAACGGCAAACTGGGACTTCCCAAACCATCTATTCCAACTCTTAACAAGTGTTGCTCAAGCATTTTGTAAGCATTTAAGATGCTTAAAGCATGGTGAGAGCTTTTGAAGTGGTGAAGTGGGTAATATACATCACTGTTAAATGCAGAGAATTTGTCAATTTTTGTTTTGTGTCAAAATGTTAATTATATGTCACTGCTTTTGGTATGGAATTACAATTAATTACTTCTACCTTAAGGTAGAATCTTGAGAATTGAGCTGGGAGTTTATTAATAAAGTTGGATTCTCGTCTAGTATGTGCAAGGTCCTGGGTTCAATCCCTAGCACCACAAAGAAAAAAAAAGTTGGATTCTAGTCCCCAGCTTCACTACTTACATGATCTGAAAGTGGTTACCAGACTTCTCTAGGCCTCAGTCACTCCTAATTGAATAATTACTTACAGCTATACTTCTCAGCTAGGATACTGACAACCATAGGACTTTGGGAAATTCCTGGAATCATTTCTGATTGTTACAACTGGGATATTGACACTGATACATAGTAGAGGCCTGCTAAGCATCCTACAATGCACAGGATGACCCCCCACAACAAAGGATTATCCAATCCAAAATGTCTATAGTGTCAACAATGAGAAATCCTGTCTTATAGTATCTTTTAGCTCTGGAAATTCTATAACCTATATGTCTAGTTAAGAGGGATAAATATTTGTTTTATGGGTAGAGAACAACACAATAGGATTAAATAACTGACTGGATCTTAATGTATATCAGAGGCAAAAGCTCAGTCTCCTGACCATCAGCCCAGTTATTGAGTAGCTAAATTTAAAATATAAGATAGTTCCTTCTTGCAGAGAAGTCCAACCTGAACAATCTTTACAGGAAGAGAGAAAAAAAAGTTTAAGCACCATATCTAGCTAGTAATGTAGATTCCAAGATTTTGCTCTACAGTGGATGCCTCTAGCTGTTAAGCAGTAATTAATGACTCTATATTCTATACAGATTTCAACTAACACTTTGAAATGAATATTAATATAATCCAGGAAAGAAAGCTGGGAAGCCAGGATTTAATGCCCATAAAGCTTTAGTTTAAGACCTTATGCATATATTTTAGCGTTTCTTGAAAAGTAAGAGTGTTGGGGCATTAAACAGAGTACTTTTGAGTTAGAGTATTTTCCTTTCTTTTCATACTCTCCCCTACTATTTCCTAACATATAAAAGGAAAAAAAATGTCCTTTATCCTAACACAAATGGCACAATTATCTCATGATATGAAATTTCTGTCACTTCAATTCACCAAGAATGTATGAGGAAAGACAACACTGAAACTCTGAGGTGGAAATAGACCAGGGCCTATGTGTTCATATAGCACTTTCTCATCCTGAACTCATCTATTCTTAATAATTATTTATTTAATAAGCTGTTTATTTTTAAAACAAACTCAATGATTTATACTGGCAGCTCCTTTCCTTAAAAATATGCTGGAATTTCCACTAACACTCCTTATTATTCAATGTTTGCTAGTTTAGGCATGAAAATTTTCCCCAGGCATAAGAGGTCTAATTTTTTCTACAAATAATCACTGAACTACTTTTTAAATCCAAGAATATCAAAGAGAAATTTTTCTTCTTTACTCATGAAACTTAAAGCTAGATTTTGTTTTCTTTGAGAAACTTGGGTTAAAACACTGTATTTTCAATAATTTTTCCAATATAACAAAAATAAATTTTTAATACTTGCTCTCTTATAAAAATAAGCCACAAGAGAAGGTCCTCTAAATTAGGGCTATAATAGTTTTGGAAACCAAAGAATAAAACTTCAGAACTCTGAAGAAATAAAAGCAAAGCCTAGCAATATTCATTATTAGAAATCATGTAATTTTGGGCTGGAGCGGTGGCTCCACGGTTACAGCACTTGCCCAGCATGCATGAGTACACGTGTTCGAACCCCAGCACCACCTACACAACAAACTCTTAGAGTAACAAAAGCTACATGGAAAACTAAATAAAAATTGTTTCGCTCTCTCTCTCACTGTCCCTCTCTCAGAAAAAAAGAAGAAAGAAAGAAAGAAAGAATCAATCATGCAGTTTAAAGAACAGTTGTTAAACTTGGGAAAGCCTCTAAAGTTTCACATTATAAGAATTGGCATTTCCAGTTCCCTTACAAAGTGGCTAATCTTAAATGCTCTATAACATGAGAAAGTTGATTACCCAGTTTTTAACCACATTTTCCCTGTATTGGCATTACAGACTATAATTTTGGCATTATAGAGTAGCTTCACGGTAGGCCTTAAACTTCATGTCACAATCTTTTGTGAGTCAAATAACAAGAGAGAATACTCCTGGAAGCTATTCCAATATTGAGTTGGACAGCAATAACAACTATATATAGTAGTGACTGTGAATTACTACTAGAAGCAATTCTAATTACTCAAACTGAATATGCTCCCTTCTCACCTCCCCTTAGTTGGGAAAAAAAAATGCCTATGGCCATTTTAACACTATCCATATAAGAAGTGTAAGAGAAGGGAAGGCAGAGTAGAAGAAAAGAATTTTTAATTGATAACAGCTAAAGCACCTTTTTCATATTTGAAGACACATTGCTAGGGTAAAATCCAGGGCCTTGGAATGGTTCCATAAGCCTTTTTGATAAGTTTCACTTTAAATTTGCCTCCAGGGAGTTGGGGATTTAGCTCAGTGGCAGAGCGCTTGCCTAGTATTCGCAAGGCCCCGGAGTTCGGTCCTCAGCCCTAAAAAATAAATAAATAAATAAATTTGCCTCTAAATAATTAAGAATCAAATAAGTTACAGCATAATAGCAATAGATGTAGCTGTAGCAGCAGCAGCAAAACAATTAGCAATAGTAAATTTCTACCACCTATTGATGAAAAATAAAACCTAACCCTGACAGCTTACTACCCTGCTAAACACTTCATATGAATTAATTTTCATTTTACTGTATTGATGAATTCTTTTTGTTTCTATTTAATTAGACATTTCCATACTAGCTTTACACATGTGTTGTACAAAATAACCTTACAAAGTTCTACATTACTACTACTCTTTTATAGAGAAGGAAACTGACTTTAACAAGTCATATAGCAGAAATGAGATTCAAACCTATCCCAAGCTTATCTTCCTTCCTGATATATGAAAATTCAGAAAAGGAAGAAAGTGCCTGTACAGGGATCTATAAAAGAAACTTTACAGAAAAGTCCATGAAGCTGGAAGTTGAGGAGAGAATAAGAGATGACCAGGAAGAAAAAGTAATACCCTTCATTTGTAATGGATGAGCGTCAGTAGCAAAAGATAGGAAATGGCAACGCATAAGTTATTCAGTAGACAATGACAGAACGATTTTATAGAGTCAAAGACCACATTACTAATCCTATGATTCCCCTAGAAGAAAAATAACTCATTAAAGTCTTATGATCACTATTCTCCTTTCAACATGACCATACCATTATAAAAGAAAGGGCAACAGCAACATCTCTCTAGAATCCAACTCCATCTTCCCACATCTTTGGGAAGGGTGGACATGGGCACAAAAAGAAAGTCTTCCTCTCTGTCATCCAGAAAGGCCAAATTCAGTAGTTTCTCCTTTGAAGATAAGACAACGCCCCTGGAAACCAAGGCTCCATAACCAAGTATGTCACATGACTTCCACTACAGATGAGAGAAAAGGACAAATAATAAGGCTTAAAACTTGAGTCTTTAAACTCCAGCTAATTTTCTTCTTCAAGGTTTCATTAGAAGAGCTTTTTAAAAATGTGAGCTGAAAGGTGCTGTAAACACATGAGAGAAGCAACCAAGGTTTTAACAGATTTTATTTACTTTGCAAGTAGAAAACATTCTTGACAAGAAAAGCACAGAAGGTAAAACCTGTAAGTTCAAGAAAGAACAAAACACAAAACACACTCCTCCAAAAAAAGTTACCTGATTCTGAACTTACTCTGAGAAATAGTTTGTTGTAATTTGCAAACACCATGTGGGATATTAGCCACAGACTATTAGTAGGAAAAAATATAGGTTCTGGCTTTATTGAGGTCAAAATCCCTCAACCAATATTACAAAACATCCACTCAGTACTAGTACCTAAATTAAAGAAAGAGAGAAAGAGTGAGGTCTGTTATAAATGGATACCTCAGGCAGATGGAAGAAGAATTCTACCAATAATTTCAACTCAGCATTTTGCTGTTTCTCATATGGCTTAACTCTATTCTCCTCCTACAGCTATACTAACATGATGAAATATCATGAAAGTCAAAATTAAACATCTCTAAAATTACATGCATACCTTGTTTTTCAACTTAAGTGTCAACTTTGTCCTACCTTTATAAAGTAATTTAAGATAGAAATATATAGAGTATGACCAGATGTTTGACACTACCCATTTGCAATCATAATACTGTGTATCAGAAAAGTCAGACTTCGACAGAATAAATGGAAAGAAGAAATAACAGAATGATAAAATGATACTTTTGAACACCAATCCTGAACCCTACGTGTGGTGGTTAGCATGTACTTCAGATGCTACCCTAGGAATGTGTCCCCCAAGGAATCCCAGAGCAGCTTCTCAACCTGAGGTGCACAAATATTCTTCTGGGGAGTTATAAACTCCCAAAATAGTATGTGAAAACTTCCCAATTATACACATAAAAGTACTTTTGGAGGCAGAACCATAGCTTTCACCATTTCCTATTAAATATTCAAAACATAAGCTGATATTCCCTCAAGGTCTAAAGGAAAAGACATTGAAATAATTATTCTTACAAAGCAACTGTTGTATAGACACCCAGCTAAAGTTCCAAGTTCATTCATTATAACCAGTGGACTTAAAAAGCTAGGTCTAATACCATCAGAGTGAAAACTTCATATCTGATGCTAAGAAATCAGATCTAATTGAGAATGCCAATAAGACCAATCCCTTTTTCCTTCATGGTAAACAAATGCAGGAACTCTTGAAACACTAGATCTAGTAAGTAAGGTTGCAGATATAATAATAAAAGCAACAACAATTTTAAAACCCTAAGGCTCTGAAAGATAACTCTGCCAACCTCTCAGAGCACAGAAGGGATTCAAATTAAGTTTAACTGGCTCTAAAGCACCTCTAAACTTTCACAATAGGAAGAATTTTCTGTTCGTAGGTCTTCAAAATCCTCAAATGCAATTATAATGAACAAACATGAACTAATTGAATTAATCAGTTAAAACTTCTCTTATATGCCTATAAAATCACTTCTTTGAATCTAAAACTCATCAGCTAAAGTCGACTATTACAAAGGGAAAGAAATATGGATGTGGAGGTAGTGTGAGAAAGGCAGGGTTTAAATTATTTTCAAATGATTTGGATAAAAACCAATATTATTTCCCCAAGGTCCAAAATATGAATCACATGCAAAGCTGGAAAAATGAATCCAGAATGCCTAACACCACAATGCTGTGCTTTGCTTCACCCAGAAAAGTATTTTAAGGCTTTGATTAATGGAATCTATCAGAGATGCAGAGGGCAGTTTTTGTCCTCACAGTATACAGGGCTGGATCTTTCAGTAAGCCAGCATTTTATCGGTAAAAAGCAGAATCTCAGATTCCAGCTGGAAAGCTCAGGGTTCCCTTTGTACTCTGCCTCTGAATGTCTTCATGTACAGCTGCTACAGCAGAGTAACTGCCATTTCAAGTGGCCATCTAGTGTGGATAGCTGTAATTCTCTAAATTTTAACTTTTCATAACTTGAACAACAGTTTGCTTCACAGACAAACAGATTCAAGAACAGAGAATATAGGTGTAGGATTGGGTATATCTTTATGGTAACAAAGTTCCATTCTTAAAGCTTTAATTCTCTGTAAAGTCATGTAACCAACTGTCTCAGTATCAATTTACCTATAGGTATAAACTCTAAAAAACTCCCAAATATTTTGATTTTATATTTGAAAAAAAAATACCTTCTTAAGGTATACCTTACTTAAGGGCATGTGATTCTTACGTTAATCAAAAGGGGAAACAGATTAAATTGAGATTCCTGTTTCCAAAAGTATAGAGGATTAAGATACTAGGAGGCACTTTTGCACTCCAACAACAAAATCCTACATAAACCAGGACTTTTTTTTTCTTTTCCTGGTACTCGGGATTGAATTTAGGGGCACTTTACCACTAAGCTATATTTGCAGCCCTTTTTATTTTTTATTTTGAGACAGGGTCTCACTAAGTTGCCCAGGCTGACTTTGAACTTGTGATCCTCCTGCCTCATATCCAGAATCACTGCAATACAGGTATGCCATACCACATCCAGTATAAACCACGGCTTTTACTGCCTCTCTGGGCTCACAGGAGTGGGGGATTCCTAAAACAACAAATCAAAATAGCTGTGGGCTGAACCATAAAGCAGTAATATGGGAGAGGAAAACCTGAGAGGAAATGCTCATTTTAAGGACTATGGACTAGCAGGAAGGTAAGGAAGCAGAGCCTGATATTTTCAAACTATGCCAGTCATCCCAGAGACTGGCAATCTTGATACTCAACTGAAGCATATGCGCTTAAAAAAAAAATCCTTGGGTTCAGCCTAGTTTTCACAAACTAACACCAACCAAATATCAGTTTATAAGCAAAGAAATAAATCACCATATGTAAGAGTCATAAGAAAAAACAAATAATAGATTTATATTTATAAGTCTTCAGATATTTGAAATATCAGATATGAAATATAAAATGTGCATAAAATATTTAAATATTAAGAAATAAAAAACTAAGAAAGCAAAAAGAAGCCAAAACAACTAAGTAAAATTTTAGAAATTAACAACATATTAAAAAAACTTTTTGCATGCTTAAATAACATAACAAATTATAGAATTGGAAGTAGAAGTAGGTAATCACAAAACAAAGATGAAAAGAGAACACAAAACAGTAGAGAGGGGGCAAGAACAAAAAATTATGAAATAAAGATGAACAATTTTAGAAGACAAAGTGACTGAATATGTTTAAACAGAATCTTGGAAGAATCAAGAAAACAGAAGCCAGGCAATATATGAACAGAAAATACCTGAGAGGTCACAGGAAAGAAATTCACAGAAACAGAGAACAACGTATTACAGGTATAACTGAAAATAAATTCACCCAAGACATATTGTAGTAAAATTTCAGAAAGCCAGAGAAAAAGAATCTTTAAGGCAGCTAGAGAAAAAAGAGCAAGACAGGCAACCTAGAAAAGAGTGAAGGTAAGAATGCCTGCAGATTTCACAACAGTCAAAATGGAAACCAGAAGGCACATATAATCCAAGTTCTAAGACAGAATAATTGTCAACCTAAAATTATATATATAGCAAATATGTATTTTAAGAATAAGATTAAAATAGGCATATTTTCAGGCGCAGTTAGTCCTCCTTATCTGAAGTTTTGTTTTCCACAGTATTCGTTACCCAAGGTCAACTGCAGTCTGTAATAGTAAATGAAGGAGTTAGGGAGGTAGCTCAGTGATAGAACACTTGCTGAAACATGTGCCTGGCCCTGGGTTTGATTCCTAGCACCATGAAAGAAGACAAAAAAGAAAGACAAAAAATGAAATGAAATAGTAAATGGAAAATTGCAGAAATAAACAATTCATAAGTTTAAAATTCATGCCATTTTGAGCAGCATGATAAAATCTCATGCCTTCCTGCTAAGTCCTGCCTAAGATATGAATTATCCCTTTACCCAGCATATCCATATACAAATTACGGCCCATCAGTCACTTAAATATCATATCACAATATCACATTGTGTTTGTGTTCAAGTAACACTTATCTTAATTAATAATGACCCACAGCATAAGAGTAATGATGCTGACAATTCAGAAATGCCACAAAGAAACCAGAAAACATTATCTTTAAGTGAAAAGGTGAAAGTTCTAAACTTGAGAAGGAAAAAAAATTATTCAACATTGCTAAGATTTATAGTAAGAATGAATCTTCTATAGACGTATTGTGAAGAAGGAAAAAGAAATTGATGCTACTTTTATTGTTGTATCTCAAAATGGCAAAGTTTCAGAAACACTACATAATAAAGTGCTTAGTTAAGATGGAAAAAGCATTAAATTTATGTATGTATGCACAGGAAAAAAAAAACATAGCTGTTATAGTTATTAGGTGTCCCCTAAAATCTCCTGTGTGAGACAATGCAACATAGAGGTGAGATGACTGGATTATGAGAATCTTGACCTAAAAAGGGCACACATCCCCTGATAGAGAATAACTGGGTGGTAACTGTGGACAGATAGGGTGTGGCTGGAGGAGGTGAGTACCTGGGGGCATGCCTCTTGGGTACATATTTTGTCCTTGTTGAGGAGTTTTCTCTCTTTCTGCTTCCTGAGCCGCTTTTCCTCTGCCATACTTTTCGGCCATGATATTCTGCCTCATTTTGGGCCCAGAGCAATGGAGCCAGCTGCCTATGGATTGAGATCTCTGAAACCATGAGCACCAAATAAACTTTTTCTCCTCTAAAACTGTTCTTGTTGGGTCTTTTGATTGCAGCAGTGAAAACGCGGACTAAATTGTATATAGGGTTTGGTATTATATGCAGTTTCAGGATTTCCACTGGGGGTCTTGGAATATATTCCCTGTGGCCACTATATATAAAAAACAGTTAAACATCAAGAGATTTACACTAAAGGATATTACTTGGAACAATTCTAACGGCTTCCTAGCTGACCTTTGTTTTCTAACATTCTTGACTACATTCTGATCATTTAACATCCCTGCTTCAAAATGACCAATGAAGGGGTTGAAGCTATGGCTCAGAGGTTACGGCACTTGCCTGGCACCCACGAGGTCGCGGTTCAAATCCCAGCACCATATATACAACATAACAAAGGCCATACTAAAAACTAAATAAAAATTGATTTTCTTTTTTTCTCTCTCTCACTGTCCCTCTCTCTCCTTAAAAAAAATGAATTTCTAGACTGTACACTATACAGCTCTAATTTCTTAGTCCATTATTTAAAGTGTTTTGCAATCTAGTTGCTTGTGAATGTGCTCTGTGAGGACAACCTGGCTTGCCTATCTACCAGGTGTGATCTTGACCCAGGTAATTAGCCTGCTCAAGCCTCAGATTCCGTATCTGCAAACTGAGACCTATAAAACTGCTAAGACCAATTAAGACAGTTCAGGTGCTATGAACTAAATATCTGTGTCCCCCTGAAATTCTGTTTAAATCGTAACCCCTAATGTGATATCCTTAGAAAGTGGAGCCTTTGGAAGGCAATTAAGTTTAGATGAGGTCACAAGGGTAAAGACCCCCATTGTGGAGTTAGTGGTTCTTATAAGAAAAGGTGATTTATCCCTCCACCAAGTGACGACACAGTAATCATCTGCAAGCCAGGAAGGCAACTTCACAGGAACTGCATATGCCAGCACCTTGATCGTGGGCATCCCAAACTCTTGGTTTGTGGTATTTTATTATAGTAGACTGAATTCACTAATGTACCAGATAAAGCAATCAGCACAATGCCTGGCACATGGTTTTTAATAAATGGCAGCTGTTATTCTTTATCATGATAATCTCTCACTGTCCCCAAATAATAACATAGGTACTCCCAAGTACAGTTTATATTATTTATATTAGCTCATATATTCCCTATACTTTTCTGGTTCTCAACACTGCCATTTCCACAAATATATGCTTATGTAAATTATCCCTAAGAGTCAACTATTTCTTGAAATTCTTCTCAGCCAGAGCAGCCCAGAGTAAGTGTTCTCACACTTACATAAAACACATAAAATATTTACCCAAATGCCACTTCTTTGGTTAACTATCTAAATTGTCCATTCCTTCCTGTTGAGAGCAGCATTATTTTAAATATCTCTGTTTTGAACTGGAGTGGTGGCTCAGCAGTTATAGTGCTTGCCTGGCTAGCACGAAGATGAGAGTTCAAACCCCAGCACTACATACACAACCAAGTGTCTGAGCAAGGAAATCAAAAGCCACATGAAAAACTAAAATTAATTCTGTCTTTTCTTCTCTATTACTGTCCCTCTCTCCTCTCTTTAAAAAAAAAACCCTGAAAAAAATTTCTCTGTTTTATGCATTGAAGGCTTTACTGACGTGAAAATGGAGACTACCAAATAAATATGAACTGGCTGATTTAAAGTTTCAGAAAGGCTGGAGCGGTACCTCAGTGGTATCGCTTAATTAATTCATTCACCATTCCCTTCTCCCTCCCCCTCTCTCTCCCCACCCCTCTTTCTCTTAAAAAAAAAAGATAAGAAAAAAAGTTTCAGAAATATTGCTGAGCATGGGGCATCCCTGCTACTTGGAGGCTGGAGTTGACGGTCAGTCTTGGCAAGTTAGTGAGACCCTGTCTCAAAATAAATAAAAGAACTGGGGAAGTGGCTCGGTGGTAAAGTACCCCGGGTTCAATTCCCACTACTGCAAAACAAATAAAAATTTAACAAATAAAAGTTTCAGAGCTCTGATAGAGATGCTTTAGAGAAAAATATGGGGGGGGGGGAGCAGCTGTCAGGATTTGCATTCTCTGTAAGCCTCCAGACAGCTGCACTTCATTCTAAAGACATTAAATATTTTCTTTGGAGCAATATATCCAACAAGGAAGTCCATGTTGGGCAAGAAGAGTGATGGCTCAGCTGATGGCTCACTTCAGGAAACACCTTTCCATCTACTTTCAACAGAAATCAAGTTGACCCTGTATTCTTATCATCAGAAAGAAAAAAAAAAAAAAAACAGAGATCCTCCTCCAGGAGTTCCCAAGCTGACACAGAGTAGGTGCTCAATAAATGTTGAACTCTGCAGAAGTACAACAAAGCACTTACTCAGATTATTTTCTTTGTTGCTCAAAAAGAGGGAAAGCAGGGACTCTGAGCAGCCCTCTTTGTATTCCAGTCAACCATTTGTTGATATCACAGCTGGCTCTGCAACTCTGGAATCCAAAAGCCAGCACCAAATGATCTCTTCAATGAGTCACAAAGAATATACAATCAATAACCCTTCCTTCATCCAATAGAGCTGATGTTAAGAAGCTAGAAAAAGGCACAATACACATGCAATCACATTAAACTAAAGAAATTAAGCTTTCCTATTTTAGTGCCAAGTTTAAAATCCTACTATTGTATCTACAAGAAACCAAAACAAAATGCAATTGTATACAATAAACACCCTCACATTAAAGAAAATCTAAAAGACGGACAAGAGGATAAAAGAATCAGACAAGAAAACAAAAATGTAGAAAACCTACCACTCAGAAAGGGCACCTATCTACATTTTGGTACACTTTCTTCCAGGTCTTCTCTCTGATGTTTTATATAATTACAAATATATACTAGTAATACCTGCAGCTTGTGTTGCTTAAATTATAAGTATTTCTCCATGCTTTTCCTTTTAACCCTGTAACTACACAGAATACACAGCAGAAAGAAGATTCTGAGGGGCTAGAGCAGTAGCTCAGCGGTTATGGTGCTTGCCCAGCATGAGTGAGTACATGGGTTCAAACCCCAGCACCCACGTACACAACTAAGTGTCAGAGTACACAGGTTCAAACTCCAGCACCCACATAACACAACTGTCAGAGCAACGAAAGCTATGTGAAAAATTCAATAAAAATTGATTCTGTTTCTTTCCTACTGTCCTCTCTTTAAAAAAAGATGATTTTGAAATTAAACAAGTCAAAAAAATAACCATTCTTTACTCTGTAACAACTACTATTTTCACTACTGAGACTTTCCCAAAGTTCCTAAGACCACTGGAAGTAAAATAATATACATTTTTAAATGCCTAGACGTATAAAAATGTTTAAAAACTATTATCTGCCTTTCCAGTGACATATTTACTAGGGTCACCTCTGAAAAAATAAAAAATAAATTAAATTCAACCTCTGTTGCCAAGAAGTTTTAATAACCTCTGGTGTCAAAAAGATACAATGCACTCACACCTAACAATAGAGCTCAGTGCAACTTAGTACACAGTCACCCTTTGAGGGCTGGGGTGCTTTATTCATTCTGCACTCCTAGAATGGAGAACAGGGTTTTGCATATCACAGTGACTAAGAAAAAAATTTCTTCTAAACTGTACACTAAGATATATGCTTGTTTAGAGCAAGGAAGGATCACTGTGAACTATCAGACATAGCAGAGAGTGTGAATATAGTAAAATTTGATTTTAGCAGTAATGTATGGGAAGAAGGTTGAACCACAAAAGCCTTGGGAAACTTTGTAAATGAATGAAGACACAGGAAAAAATGTTTATATGGTCCTAATTGTACTAAATAGATTAATTTTTCTACAGGAGCAGCACTGCAACTCCTACTATACATATTAACTATTCATAGGAAATGTAATATATAACATATAATAGATATTACTTAAAACAGAACAGGAGCTGGAGCGGTGGCTCAGCAGTTACAGTGCTTGCCTGGCATGTGCAAGGATGCTGGTTCAAACCCCAGCACCACATACACAACAAGGTGTTGGGAGCAACAAAAGCCACATGAAAAAATAAAATTGATTTTCTCTCTCTCTCTCTCTCTCTCTCTTAAGGGAAAAAAAAATCCATAGCATTCCTGGAACATCAGAAACAAGGACTAACTCTCAGGAAGCTCTCTATGTGCCATGACAAATGGTAAAGAGGCAGTAAATGAAGGTTTTAGCTGTCCATATAGAGTACCAGTGTGGACACTGTCCTTGCTAAACTGAGTTGAATGTGCTTGTGCAAACTTTCTTTTCTTGATCTCTCTTTTTTTTTTTTTTTAAGAGAGAGGAACAGTGAGAGAGAGAGAAAGAGAGAATCAATTTTATTTTATTTAGTTTTTCATGCGGCTTTCATTGCTCTGACACTTCACTGTGTACATGGTGCTGGGGTTAGAACTTGGGTCCTCAGGAATGCCAGGCAAATGCCATAACCGCATCAGATCCTCATGATCTCTTTATATTCCAAAGAAAATATCTGCATATATGCTAGAATTCAGAGGGAACAAAGATTTAAAATTTGCATTCAGTCCTAACAGTACCACTTTCATAGCACCTGATTCTAAACACTTTTTAAAAGTGAATCCAACTTAGAGTACCCTTCACCAGACACTATACATCCTAACTTCATTCACACATATTTTCTTCTACCCCACTTGTGCTTCAAAAAAATTCAAGGAATTTAATGGAGAAGGAATTTTCTAATATCACATCTCCAACAGCTGCTAGTTGAATGTGCTAATTCCACAACTCCTTCTGTTACATTCTGTGGCCACTTCAGAAAGTGTGTTTGATAAAAGTCTTATTTTCTTTCAAAAGAACTGATTTAAATTTACACTATAGGGCTGCCTGAAGAGAAAGTTCCATAGCGCTTAGGGGTTAGGCGACCGATCTATCTGTCTCTATGTAATAATCCTTGTGATTAAGTATGTCTAGCAGCTATCCATTCAGTCTCCCTAGCCTGCAGTACTCAAGAACAAATAAATACCTATCAACAAGTCCTTTGGGAATGAGCAGCTGATTTGAAGCATTGCATACTTTCAGGACAGGTGTTCTTTTGTTTTCCTTAAAAAACACAAGTCTGACAATGATTATATCTGTCAGGTAATTAAAAAGAATTAAAACAACATAAAAGGATAAGCTAATCTAAAAAATGTTTCAGGAGTTCAATTAGAATATTTTCTCAAAAATGTCCTGGAAATTTTAATTTTCAGACTTAGTAAATACAAATCGTATTATCCCAAGAATGCAAACTGTTATTGTTTTAATTCTAAATGAAACTTTTCTCTTCAGGACAGAAAAAAATTGGAAACCTAGCAGAAATTACTGCGTAATTATTCAAGAGACATGCAGCATGACATTTATAAGGCTGGATTGCACCTGTCATCAATTCAACAAAGGAATATTTACAAATGACATATCTTTGAACATTTGATTGGTTAAACTGACCCAAGTAAGAATTTTACTGTTAAATGAAATCATACAAGTAACCAAAAACCTGGATTAACAGAAATTGGAGATCCCTAATTTAAAACCTATGAGGTATTTCCCTGGGTAAGTTAGTATGTCCCTTCCTCCATCCACAAAATGAGCAAAATAATACTTACAAACTCTTTTAAGAGTTATCAAGATTAAATGAATTAACTCACATGACAGGGGCTAATAAAAGATAACTATTTATATTTACTATTATGTAAGAGGCATTTTAAAAAAGAAAACACTGAATAGTAATAGTAATTAAAAACCCTAAAAAATAAAGACATCATTATTATGATCTGTCAAAAACAGAGTATGCTTAGGTTAGTATAGACCAAAGAATGGAAAAATGAACTCCTACTGAGAAAAAAAACAACAACCAGCCAGCTACATCCCTTCAAAGTGGATTAATGCATCCTACCATCTTGATTCATTGTCATAGCCCTGGTCTGCAAAATATGATTCTGCCTCCTACCATCTTCAGGTAAATCCCAACACTCAAAAGCAAAAAAGTCACGAAATTAGCTCCTCACTGAAAGCAAAGTCAAAGGTTAGAGTTATATAAAGTACTTAGCATTTTCTCTTTTTTGGTTAATAAACCAAGTTGAAATTCATTCCTATAAGAAACTACCAAACGTCTCTGCAATAAAAATTGCAAACTCTCATGTGAACAAATCTTTTTAACAATAGAGAGTTGTTATGGTCTGTGAATAGGGCAGTGTCAGTGTGACCAACACAGTGGGAGCTGGACATTCCTGACACCCTTGTCCCCTAGCTAGCCTATTGGTCACTTTTTTCCCCCAACTACATTTGATTTTGTAAGTTACTTTCAGGCAAAGTATAAGGTCACCAACTTTCATGAGACTGATCCTTCTCACAGAGCCCTATTTCCAATGCTTCTGTGCCAGACCGTTAGTTTTTACTACCACCACCCTGAGCATCCTACCAGAATTAGCATCAAACACAAGAACTTTTGTTGTCCTAGGTCTGTGCACCCCACTCCCAACAGTCCCTTCATGTATTTTCTGGAGAACATCAAGGGATGATGGATTTGAATATCTGCAAAAGGTTACTAGGCAAGAAATGCTGTTATAGTGCTTTGAGTAAACACAAGTTTGACACTACTTACTCCGAAGGCAGCCTTGGAAAACAGACTCCATTAGACTCTAAATATAGGTTAATAAAATCCACCCCACACCGTTGTCTTTTAAGGACTTTGTGAAATAATGGCTTTGAAGTGCAGTGTGTGTAACAGAGGGAACATAACTAAACGGAGCGCTTCTGTCCAACTAACCAGGGAAATACGGATCTCAGGAGAATTCCAAACAGTGGGAAAGAAAATGAACAAAACTCAGATTTATCATTGTGCCCTGATCAAAATGGTCCGGATGCTATTTCGAGGCAAGATACAAAGAAGGTGCTGGGCTGATATTCGTGCATTTCATCTCTGGAAAAGGAAAGCTGGATTTGCCCAGTTCAATTCCTTTGTTGACTGCCAGAGATAAATGAATAGCACATCAACAGTGCTCTAGCTGGAACCAAGAAATCGGACAGGCCACAGAGTTCTGACTCGCTGGTACTTTGCAACGCGCCTCGAGGTCCACTTCAGACAGCGCACTACTCCGCAGCTTCCCAGCGAGTTCCAGTGCCCAAGCCACAACTGCTGCCGACCTTCCAGAAGGCCGTGCCTGCCGCGAGGGACTAAGTCCAACGTCCGGAAGAACTCCCCGCCCAAGTCGAGGCCCCTGAACAGGGATCAGACCCCACCCCCCACCCCGCCCTGCCCGGGATGGGCCCACGGCTCGGAGTTACTGGTCCTCCCGCCCCAAATTAGCCCTCTGCGGGGGTCCAATTGCCTGGGCCTCCCGCAGTTCCCGACTCAGCCTCGGACTCCCAGCCGGGGGTTCACGCCGCCTCTTGGGCCCCAGACCCCCAAATTCCTCAGAGCTGGGACCGCTATTCCGCCTGGATTTGATCCATCTACTTCTTCTGGCTGTGATTCCGTCGCCCCAAGACCCTGCTCTCTCAACGGCAGAAACATGCAAACTCACCCCTGAATAGCAGCAGCAGGAAAAAGTCGGGCAGCCGGGCGCAGAGCCCAAGTCGTGGTAGCCGCCTCAGCGCCATGTCTAGGGTAGCTGAGGGGCTGGCAGGCGCGCGGCGCAGCTTGCCGACCCTGCGCGCATGCGTCCAGTTTGACTGGACCCTGCGACCCGCCCCCAGTTACCATAGCGACCACCGGCCCCGACCAGCCGGCACCATGGTGACAGAGGAAGCTGAAGTCTGGTTGCTATGAAGGCCCCGATGCTCTAGAACTGGCCCTTTGGGATCTCTTTCAATGAACTTGGTGCAAGGAGAGTAAAGAAACGTGTTCAGGAGTGGGGCAGGATACATCTCTAAAACTATAGTATAAAACCGGCACTACAGATGGAAGAAGGAATATTCCATTAAAATTTGGGAAACTGGTGTTTTTCTTATTTTACAAATAAGGATACAGTCCAGTTATCTTGAAAGCATTATCGCCTTCACATCTTTAGGGGCCCCAATTCCGAATGTGATGAAAGGGGGAAAGCGCTGAAATCTGCCTAAAACATTAGTAAGGCTTACACTGTGGAGTACATAAAAGCAATATTCTGCTAAAATGAACATGATTAATTCATTTCTGTGGGAAATCAAAATTATAATGGTTTACCCAATAGTTTATATGTAGAATAGGGGGCTAATTCTTTGCTTTGAATTCCTAATATTGGGAGATGACAAGATGTGGGGAAAAATGGAGCAGGATCTTATGAAGATAAGCAGCTAAAGACAAGAACAAAATAAATTGGAAATTGGACCTAGGGAGGAAGTAGGATTTAAAGTGTCACTTAATCATGCGAAAAAGTCTTGAAAAAACTTTCATTGTATCAAAGAAAGAATATCTATAACACTTCCAGAAGCAATATAACAACAGAATTCTGAGTGTAGTTATTACTAAAATATTCCAGTTTCTAACAGCCAGTATTTTTCAATGGTGAGCATAAGGGCTTCATCTTACATTTATTCATATGTGTGTGTGTGTGTGTGTGTATACATACAAATATATAATCTGTATATATAAATGCCAAGAAACATGAAACAGATCAAGGTTGTTGCCAAGGATATGACTCAATTTCCATCACTGAGTCTTTAAAACTGCTTGAACAATGTATTGAAACTGTGAATTAATTATCTTCCAAAAATCTCATAATGATAGCATAAAATATTTAAAATAACTGAACAATCTATTATGATTCTGTTTGTCTTTTCATTCCTAAACCTTTCCATTTTGGGTCACCATGTACCAAAGTCATAAGTAAATGTGTAAAAATCATTTTAATTTTTTTGGTACCAGGGATTGAAACCAGAAGAGCTTAACCACTGAGCAACATCCCCAAACCTTTTTAGTTTTTATTTTGAGATGGGGTCTTGCTAAATTGCTTAGGACCTCACTAATTTACTAAGGCTGACTTTGAACTTGTGATCCTCCTGCCTCAGCCTCCTGAGTCACTAAGATTACAGTCATGAGCCACCGAGCCTAGCTAAAACTCATTTTATAATGGTGGTCTCTCTCCCTTCATCACTGAAAAAAAAAGATAATTCAAAAAAGAAAAATTCCACTTAGGCCCACTGACTTTTTACTCCCTTTAGCTCCTGATCATATGGCCAGACATATTTACCTAACTGAGGAAACCATTTTGGTTACTTAGGAAATGTGAGATGGAGTCTGTGGACAGATCATAATTTTCAGAAACCAGTGCCTCTTTTGTCCTACTATATTTCCTGTGTTTGCATTTTGAAAAGTTTCTTTCATTAAATGGTCTTTGCTTTTAGGGAATCTTTAGAAACTCAGATATTACAAAGAAAGCCTTCATGAATATTCTATAAGGGGCAAAGGTTCGTAGGAAAGAGGACAATAAATGTAAAATAAATTAATAAAATGTAAAATAAATTAATAAAAGTAAAATAAATGTAAAACATTTATTTTCCTCCACAGATGGAGTGTGACTGTCATTACTGATGGCAGAGATATGTTCCTGGAATTGGGAGGATGTCTAGGGATGCATCAGGGCTGGGTAAGGAGTATGGCTATGAAGTGGTCTGTTCTTAAGGATTTTATTATTCCCTGGATATCTCTGATACTGATCAGAAAGGAATCAGAGCTCAATGAGGCCAGAAACAAAGCTCTAGAAATATTCAATAAGGAAGTCTGTACAGTCTGTGTCTCTGTCTTAACAACATCCACCTGAGTATGCTGAGTATGCTTATTTCTCTATACATGTATATATGTATATATATATATATAATTAGTGCATTATAGTTTTACATAATGATGGGATTAATTGTCACATATTCCTAGATGCACACAAATCAGCAATACAATTTGTTCAATATCTGCCCGCATACCCCTCTACCTCCCTCCTTCCGTCCCCTGATCCCTTGCCTTTCTTCTGGGTCCTATATTGTTCCCAAAAAACCCAAATACAGTGACATAATTCTAAAAATATGGAACACTTCATGAATTTGCATGTCATCCTTGCTCAGGGGCCATGCTAATCTTCTCTATATGGCTCCAATTTTAGTATATGTTCAAGCACTATTATGCTTATTTCAAATGTGTGAAGAGGTAAAATTCTTTCTTTTTAAAAGAGAGGACAGTGAGAGAGAGAGAGAAAGAGAGAGAATCAATTTTTATTGAGTTTTTCACATGGCTTTCATTGTTCTGACACTTAGTTGTGTACGTGGGTACTGGGGTTTGAACCCATGTACTTGCGCAGCGCATGCTGGGCAAGAAACATAACTGCCGAGCCACCACTCCAGCCCCAGAGGTACTATTCTTTCTCTCTCTTTTTATATGCATATATTAACTTTTCAATGGGATTTAATTTTTATTGATATATTATAATTATATATAATAGTGGGATTTATTGTTACGTACTCGTACATGCACACAATAGAAGAATATAAATTGATCAATGTCTTTCCCCAGAACCTTTTTTTCCCTCTTTGCTATTCTACTGGTCTCCCTTTTTGGGAGGGATCTATTTCTTAACCTGTATGTTCCACTATTCCAATTTTACTTTACTAGGGCTTAAAGAGCTCAAGGAACTAAATATGCTTGTGCTGAGCTTAAACAAAAAGCATTTGTGATGCTGTTCAATACAAATCAAAGTGCAAATCAAATGGCAAACAAAGAAAGGGTTTCCTGTGAGACTTGCCTCTGAGCAGAACAGAGGAGTCTGTTCTCTCTTTTTTTTAATTTATTTTTTAGTGTCTGACTTGACATTTATTGTCCAGAACATTATCTTTTTTTCTCCCCTCCCAAGGAGTCTGTTCTTTTTAACCTTGGGAAAGATTACCTCAACTTCCCTAAGCCTTATATTCCCTTCCTGTAAAATAAGAATAATATACTCACCTCAGAGGATGGATTATGGGGGGTTAACATACTGGTGCTCAATAAATATTTATTGCTCCTTCCTTTTACCACTACTTTGGTTCAGGTCAAGCAAAATGGTTACAATATTCCTGAAGATACTTAATGAGAAAAAATGAAGGAGTTTTACATCAATGAATGTTTATTATCTTGGTGTGACTATATTCTTTAAAAGTCATGTGATCATGACTTCTGTTCCTTCACTGTACCATTGCATCCTTGAATGATCCCTGCAGTCAACCCTTACAGCATGAGAGAAGAAGGATCTTTTGACTGAGGGAAGTGTCTGACCCAAACGTTGCTCCATTAAAACATTCCTCTATAGAACTTGCTGGGAGTCTAGCCTCATTTTTGTTGTTCCATTTCTCCTCCATTTGAGCCCTACCTTTTGAAATATATCCAACTATGTTCTCCACTTCTCCACATTTTATCCTAACTCTCATCCACTACTCTTTATCTTCAAAGTAGTTCTTTAATTTTATTCCAACAGGAAAATCGCCCTCCCCTTCCTTAAGGAAATAGTAGCAGACACAACCCTCAGAAACATATACTGCAATTCAATTTATTTCTACATTCCTCTCCTTTGCACTGGTTCAGTTGGTAAAGGCCATGCTCAGTTTTTATGAAGTGGTTTTCTAGAGAGAGGCCCTTGTTAGCAGATACTTAGTAAACCTTTCGCAGAAATCCAGGCGTTCGTGTGCTCATGTGTGTGTAAGCATACCATACATACAGGGGTTTAAAGATAGTCCTTTATTTATGTTAGGGTAGGACTTAAACAGTTGGGGCTGAATCTTCTATCAGCCAGGGACCCTTTACTATCCAATATACATTAAAGTACAACCCCACAATCAGCAGTGGGTGACAGTGGGCATCCATGCATAATGAAATTTGGTTCACCATGGCTGAGGTACCTAAGAATTACAAACCCTAAGCTCCAGTGAAGTACATATCCATGCTGCCTCTATTAGGGTGTCCATCTCAGTTCTTTCTTTGAGGATGTGACAAGACAGAATTTGGGTGTGGCTCCCGTACAGACACCAGCACAAATGGAATTCTGGACAGCTGGTAAACAACAGTCCCCAGACACCCTGCAGGAGGAATTTGTGATGAGATAAAACAGACCAACTTTTTTTTTAAATCACTAACCTGTTGAATATATCTACTGGACTGGGTGGAAGGTGAGAAATTATTTTTCTAAATTGAGCCTCAGAGCTAGGGGTACTGATGATCCTCAAAAATACCTGAGCTGCCAGAACTGTCTTGGAGAGAAATCCAGGAGCTTCTTAGGGCAACATGAGATCACCTCCACAGGGCAGCCCCTAACCTGGGTAAATAGGCTTCTTGCAGTGCTATATGCTCCAGTAGTGTGCCTCCAGGATGCTACAATTACTTTGTTTACAGATCATAGATATTTTTATCCCAACCCTCCAATTAGAGGTAATCTTGTCTTCACACAAATTGCCCCATCCAGTGTTTACTTTCTGGCTGCACCAGAGCCAGTCCTACCTTGTTACCCTGCCTCTGCTACCACGTTCTTGCACCTTATGCAGAGCCCCTTCTAGAGCCTACCCTATTTTTCAGTCTTTGGGATAGGACTAGTTCTTTCAGAGATCTCTGCGCCCAGGGATAGGCACAGTAATCTGTACTGCTCAGAGGACATTATTGTGGTTGCTATTGCAGAGATTCTGGATGTCCTGTTTCAGGACTAGAAATAGTGGGGATTTAATTCCATTTTCCAGGACTTAAACATGATAAATGTTATACCACAGGAAGCCTTTTCCCCAGAGATTATTCAATATCATACTTCTTAAGAGTGAGTAAGATTCTGTAGTCTTTCTTTAATTTCATAGCATTATATTCCCACAGAATTGAGGAGTAGGAGGAACAGATATTTCCTTTTGGGTGGTGTTATAATCCTCAAAACACTCAAGATGCTCAGTAGAGACAGCTTCCAGGGGGATGCCACTCAGTCCTGCCAAGGACAGAGAACTTGAATCATCCATCCCATAAGGGCAACTACATTTTTCCACTCTTTGTATTCTGGGGTCTCATCTTAGCCCATTTATTCTCCCCAGTAAATATTTTATTTTCCAGGCAGGCATTGTTCAATAGAATTATACTGTCCAGTTTTAGCTACTACACAAGACAAGTCATAGGAAGGAAACAGGGAACTCCACCAAACTTTGAGATACAAGGTTCTCTTTATTGCACTTCCCACAGACAGGCAGTGGCACTGTCACTGACCCAATGCAAACTCCATCATTTTTCGTATGGCTTGTTGAAATTGTCTCCAGGCAATTCTTTCTGCATTTAGACTTTTCAAACTTGAGATGAGCATAGGGCCTAGGCCAATAATAGATGCTCAATAAATGTCTCTGTGTGTGTGTGTGTGTGTGTGTGTGTGTGTGTGTGTGTGTTGCTATGGATTGAACATAGTTCCTCAGGCATGCTAGGCAACCATTCTGCCACTGAGCTACATCTCTAGTTCCTCAATAAATGTTTTTGGAATGAATCAATGTAAGACTCCTTTGTCTTGCAGAACCAACATTTGCTTAGGTTGTCTTGCCTAAAATTCTTACATAGATCCTTATGACCTTCAGAATAAAATTAAAATCCCTTAGTATGGACTAAAGAAGTGATGGCTGATGAAATCCACAGACTGAGGGTTGATGGAAAAAAATCTGTCAGGCATACAGCCCAAGAAAGCAAGCTGGACCTTGCAACTGATGGAAGACAAATTAGGTCCAACACTTCAGCATTTGGGAGTAGGCAAAGACTTTCTCAACATGACTCCTAAAGTGAAGGAAGTAAAGTCAAAATCAGTGAGTGAGATGCCATAAAGTTAAAAAGCTTTTGTACTGCCAAGGAAACAATCAGAAGAGTCAAGAGGTTTCCTACAGAAATGGAGAGAATCATAGGCTATGATTCCTCTGACGGGGGTCTCATATCCAGAATCTACAAAATTCTCAAAAATCTCAACTACAAAAACACAAATAGCCCAATTAATAAATAGGCCAAAAAGCTAAATAGAAATTTCTCAACAGAGGACATTGATCAAGCCATTGAATATATGAGAACGTGCTCTAAATCACTAGTAATTAGAGAAATACAAATGAAAACTACATTAAGATATCACCTTACACCAGTCAGAATGGCAAACATGAAGAAAATAAACAATAATAGATGCTGGAGGGGCTGTGGAGAGATAAGGACACTAACACACTGTTGGTGGAGCTGCAGACTGGTACAGCCCCTCTGGAAAGCAGTGTGGAGAATCCTCAAAAAACAAGAGACGATCCCACCATACGATCCTGCTTTTCCACTCCTGGGTATTTTTCCAGGGGATTTAGAATCAGCTCATTATAGTGACACAGCAATATCTATGTTCATAGCAGCACAATTTACTATTGCTGGGCTATGGAAACAACCCAGATGTCCCTCACTGGATGAATAGATCCAAAAACTGTGGTACATATATACCATGGAATTTTGCACAGCAATTAGAAGCAATGATATTGCAGCCTTTTAAGGTAAATGGATGGCTATGGAAGAAAGTAAGCTGAGTGAAATAAGCTTAACCCAGAGAACCAAGGGTCGAATGTCTCCATTCATCTGTGGAGGGTGGAACTAGACCCTGGCCATTGAGGAAAGATGTCTTATTATCATGTGTTAAATCCAGATAAGGTGTAATGTTATACAAACTAATACTTTTTTAGAGATATTGTGGGAAGGGGAAGGGAGGGATAAGGGTGGGTAATTTGGGGGGCACTTCTAGGGGTAAATCTAATATCCAGAAACTATACACATTTACATTATTTTGTTAAAAACTTATATGATTGTTCAAAAATAAAAAAGAAAGAAAGAAAGAAAGCTGGGGGCTGGGGTGGTGGCTTAGCAGTTTCAACGCTTTCCTGGCAAGCATGAGGACCCAGGTTCAAACCTCAACACCACATACACAACTGTGTTGGAGCAACTAAGGCCAGGTGAAAAATTAAATAAAGTTGTTTCTCTCTTTCTCTGTCTCTCTCACTGTCCCTCTCTCTTTCTTTAAAAAAAAGAAAAGAAAAGAAAGCAAGCTGGTGTTGCAATACTTATATCCGACAAAATAGATTTCAAACATAAACTAATCAGAAGAGATAAAGAAGGCCTCCACATCCTAATAAAGGGAACAATACAACAGGAAGATATATACACTCTCCAAACAACAATCCTCCCAACAATATGCACAAATTACTCCATGACATAAAACCACTTGTGGACCTCAAAACAATAATGATGGGAGATTTCAACACTCCTCTGTCACCAATAGACAGATTGTCAAAGCAAAAAAATCAATAAAGAGATCTTCAGCCTGAACAACTCCATAAATCAAATGGACTTAACAGACAACTATAGAATATTCCACCCCAAATCAGCTGAATATTCCTTCCTCAAAGCAGCACATGGATTCTTCTCCAAAATAGATCATATTCTGGTTCATAAAGATAATCTCAGCAAATATAAAAAGTAGGTATTATTCCATGTATCCTATCAGACCATGGCATCATGCCCCTAGCAATTAACAGCAAAAATATAACAGAAAACACACACATACATCGCGATTAAATGAAGAATGGATCCAAGAAGACATGAGAGCAGAAATCAAGAAATTCTTGGAAGATAATGAGAATGAAGACACAACATATCGATACTTCTGGTACAACATGAAAGCATTAGTAAGGGGGAAATTTATAGCACTGAGTGCCCACATTAAAAATGAGAGATCCCAAATAAATAAGCTTATGATCCACCTCAAATCCCTAAAAAAGGAAGAATAATCTAATCCCAAAGTCAACAGAAGACAGGAAATAATCAAGACTAGAGATGAAATCAATGAAATTAAGAAAAAAAGACCAATGAAAAGAATTGATGAAACAAAGAGCTGATTCTCTGAAACATAAAATAAAATTGACAGATCCCTAACAAATCTCACTAAAAGGAGGAAAATGAAGCAAATCAATAAAATCACCAATGAAAAGGGAGCGATCACCACTGACCAAATCAAAATCCAACAAATTATAAGAACTATATTTTGAAAAACTATACTCCTCCAAATTAGATAATCTGGAAGACATGGACAAATTTCTAGACAAATACAATATCCCCAAATTGATGCATGACGATATTGAAATCCTAAACCACCCAGTAACAGGCACTGAAATTCATACAGCAATTAAGAACCTTCCAAAGAAGAAAAGCCCAGGACCCGATGGATTCCCTGCTCAGTTTTAACACACCTATGAGCAGGAGTTAACACCTGTCCTTAT
Source organism: Aplodontia rufa (assembly GCA_004027875.1). NCBI lineage: Eukaryota > Metazoa > Chordata > Mammalia > Rodentia > Aplodontiidae > Aplodontia > Aplodontia rufa. The sequence continues at coordinate 26,748 of PVKS010006157.1, forward strand.
TAAGCTATTCCAATAAATTGAAAAGGAAGGAACTCTCCCAAACACCTTTCCTAAGGTAACCATAACTCTGATACCAAAACCCAACAAAGACATCAAAAAAAGAAAACTACAGACCAATATGCCTGATGAACATTGATGCAAAAATCCTTAAAAAGGTTCTAGCAAACTATATTCAGAAACACATCAAGAAGATAATTCACCACAACCAGTGGGCTTCATTCCAGGTATGCAAGTCTGGTTCAACATATGCAAATCAATAAATCCGATAGATACATTACTTAAACGGAATTAAGGACAAAAATCATATGATCATCTCAGTTGATGCAGAAAAGACCTTTGATAAAATTCAGCACCGATTTATGCTCAAAAACTCTAGAGAAGACAGGGATCAAAGAAATTTATCTTAACTATGTAAAGGCCATATATGCCAAACCCTCAGCTAGTATAATACTAGACAGAGAAAAACTAAAACCATTTCTACTAAGCTCAGGAACAAAACAAGGCTGTTTGCTCTCACTGGTTTTATTCAACACAGTTCTTGAGAACCTAGCTGGAGCAATCAGGCAAGACAAAAAAATTAAAGGGATCAGAATAGGAAGAGAGGAAGTCAAACTATCCCTGTTTGCTGATGACATGATCCTATATCTGGAATATCCAAAAAATTCCACCAGACAACTGCTGGAGCTTATAAACAGATTTAGCAAAGTGGTAGGCTACAAGATCAACACACATAAATCAATAGCTTTCCTATACACTAACAATAATAGGGCAGAAGAAGAAATCAGGAAATCAGTCCCATTCACAATATCCTCAAAAAGAAAAAAGTACTTAAGAATTAATATAACAAGAGAAGTAAAAGTCCTCTACAATGAAAATTATTGGACATTGAAAAAAGAAATCGAAGAAGACCTGAGAAGATGGGAAAATGTCCCATGCTCTTGGTTAGGCAGAATTAGTATAATTAAAATGGCCATTCTGTCAAAAGCCCTATATATATTCAATACAATCACCATCAAGATAACAATGTCATTCTTTACAGATGAAGAAAAGGGAATTCTCAAATCCATTTGGAATAACAGGAAACCCAGAGAAGACAAAACATTACTAAGCAAGCAAGATGAAACAGATGGATTCATAATACCAGATCTAAAACTATAGTATAGAGCTGTAGTAACAGAAAAAAATAGCATGGTACTCATTTCAAAGTAGAAATGAAGACCAATGGAATAGAATAGAAGACTCTGAGACAAACCCACAAATCTTTAAACATCTGATCTTTGAAAAAGGGGATCAAAATATAACATGGAGGAATGACAGCCTATTCAACAAATGGTGCTGGACACACTAAACAGCCACTTGCAGAATGTTGAAATTAGATCCTTATTTCTCACCTTGAACAAAAATCAAATCAAAATGGATCAAGGAACTAGGAATTAAACCAGCAATCATGCAACTGCTAGAAGAAAAGTTAGGACCAAAACTCCAGCATTTAGGAGTGGGCAAAGACTTTCTCAGAAAGACTTCTAAAGTGAAAGAATTAAAGTAAAAAATCAATGAGCGGGATGCCATTAAACTAACAAGCTTCTGCACAGCTAAGGAATTGGTCAAACTGTCAAGAGACAACCTACAGAATGGGAGATAATCATGGCCTGTAATTCTTCTGACAGGTGATTAATATCCAGAATTTACAAAGTACTCAAAAAACTTAATATCAAAAACACAAACAATCCAATCAATAAATGGGTCAAAGAGCTAAATAGAAACTTCTCAACAGAGGAGTTTGAGCTAGTCAATGAATACATGAGAAAGTGTTCTGAATCACTAATAATCAGAGAAACACAAATCAAAACTAAATTAAGGGGCTGGAGTGGTGGCTTGGCGGTTACTGTGCTTGCCTGGCATGCATGAGTAAGCGAGTTCAAACCCCAGCACCACATACACAATGAAGTCTCAGAGGAATAAAAGTCACATGAAAAACTAAATAAAAATTGCTTCTCTCTCTCTCTTACTTTCCCTCTTTCTTAATAAAAAATACATTGAGATTTCACCTCACTCCAGTCAGTTTGGCAAAAATGAAGAATATAAACAATAATAGATGCTGGAGCAGTTGTGGGGAGATAAGAACACTAGGACACTGTTGGTGGAACTGCAGGCTGGTCCAGCCACTCTGGAAAGCAGTGTGGAGAATCTTCAAAAAATGAGGGATGGACTCACCAAACTATCCCTCTTCTGAGTATTTTCCCAGAGGAGTTAGAGACAGCACATTACAGTGACAAAGCAAAATCTATGTTCATAGCAGCTCAATTTACAATAGCTAAATTATAGAATCAACCAAGATGCCCAATGGATGAATGGATCAAAAAGCTGTGCTATATATATACTACTCAGCAATGAGAAACAACGAAATTGCAGTCTTTGAAGGTAAATGGATGGCAATGGAAGAAATCATGCTGAGCAAAATTAGCCAAACCCAGAGACTTGAAGGCCGAATGTTTTCACTTATTTATGGAGGCTGGAGTTAAACCCAGGCCTGTGTGAAAGGTAGTCAACCTAATGTATTATTTCCAGCAAAAGTGATGCAACACATAATCTAGGGCAATCACAGATACGTAGTGGGGGGCTAGGTGGAGGAGGGGAGTGGGAGGGAGAATAGGGTGGGATCTAGGTGGTAATTCTGGTTTAAGAATATATGCATATCATATTGTTATTTTATATGCATTTATGATTATATAATAACTGAAATCCTTAATAAAAATATTTTTAAAAGTCATGGCTGAAATCTAGAGAATCAAGGGTCAAATGTTTTCACTCATATATGAAGGATGGAACTAAACCCAGGCTTGGGTGAAAGATAGTCAAACTCATGTATTAGACCCAGGACAGGCACAGCAACACATAATCTAGGGCAAACATAGATATGTGTGTGTGTTGGTGGGGGATAGGTGGGAGGAGAGGATAGGGAGGGAAAATAGGGAGGGACCTAGGGAGACAATCAACAATGTAGTATACTTTTTACCCCCCTGATAATCCAAGTAATACTTATGTAATCATTTAATTCTGGAAAATTCACAATTTAAGCATTTATATTGCTTGTAGGGGTGAAATGTAGAAGAATCAAGAGACTGGGGTGTGGGCAATGTGGGGGTAATTCTGGTTTAAGAACATATGCATATCATATTGTTATTTTATATGCCTTTATGATCATACAATAACTCAACTTCTTAATAAAATATTTAAAAAAAAGAAGTTGTGACTGGGGGCTGGAACTTTCCTGGCATGCATCAGGACCTTAGTTCAAACTCCAGCACTACATACACAACTAAGTGTCAGAGAAACAAAGGCCAGATGGAAAAATAAATAAAATAGATTCTCTGTCTAACTCTCTTGAGAGAGTGAGAGAGGGAGAGAGAGAGAGACAGAAGGAGAAAGACCGAATCACAGAATCAATTTTATTTAGTTTTTCATGTGGCTTTCATTGCTGGGACACTTCATTATGCATGTGGTGCTGGGGTTTGAACCCGTATACCTGAGCATGCCAGGCAAGCACTGTAAACATTGAGCCACCACTTCAGCCCCATCTCCCTCTGTCTTAAAAAAAAAAAGTCATGACTATAAAAATAAGTCCTATGTTCCTGAGTATCAGGACTTCCACATTTTATATTATATCCTTTTATGTCCCCTTGAATCTAGTTACACTGAGCTAGTTGTAGTTCTCAAAACTTGTTGGACTCTTGCAAGCCACTGAAGTAGCCTCTGTGGTCCTTACTGCCTATCTTTCCCTCCATTACTGTACTCAGATTTCTAACTCTACCATGTCCTCTAGGAACCTAAGCAAGAACTGTGTCCTCATGGAAGAAATTCCCAATCCCATTGTCCCTGTCAAGATGATTTAAGAGCCCTCCTTTTTCCTTCTAAATAGACTATGTGTGCATCTATTTTACACCATACTGCATTGCACTGTAATGTTGTATTTTCTCCATAGGTCTCAGACTTACAGATTTTAATACTGCTTTCAACCATCTTTCTTTGCTAATGTATGTGCCTGAGACTATAATCCTTTCTAAGGACAGCTTTAGCTGCTTCTCACGAGTCGTAATACATATTGTCTTCATTATCACTTGGTCTCAAGTATTTTACAATTTCATTTGTGATCCTTACTTGGCAATTCATCATTTAGAAGTCTGCTTTATTAGGTGTTCTATATATGGGGGACACAGCCATGGGTTGTGTTACCATCACCCACTACTGTTGTCAGACAAAGAGGCCTGAATAAAATTGATTCTTTTATATTTGTTGAGACTGCCTTTATGGATTAATAACAGTTAATTTAAGTTCAAATGTGCCATTGTATATACAGCTCAAATATATATCCATTCAGTTAAATTTATACATTATTCTACTCAAAACTTCAATATCTTTGCTTTGGTTATCAATTTCTGGAAATTTTTTGTTAAATATCATACCATAATCACAGATTCCCCTATATCTCATTACAATTCTGTCAAAATGCTTTTTATTTTTAACTATAAGGTGGACAGGTTCCAGAATATTGTACCATCTTAGTGACATCAGGATACACATGGCCTCCATTCTCTTGTTACCTCTGCCCATCTTCCTCCTTCCCTTTCCTTCTAGCTCAACCAGCAAAATGCTACCTTCATCTGCCTTGGAGCAGCATTTTCCATTCTCAAACTCCCTAGAATCTTAGCTGCACTCCCAAATAGACCTATTTAAATACATTTTTCCCCAAACACATAGTCCTCTCAACAAACACAATTATGACAAAAAAATGTTTTCTATGGCATCATGTAAGGATTATTATTTCCACAGCATCTCCAACGAGACCACACACTCAGTGTGAGCCTCGTCGTGTGCATCCCAAGGGCCTACCACACTGTATTGCTCGAAAAACACATCAGAATATTAAGTAAAGAAAAACATTCACATAGATATTACAGTGGCATTTGTTGCACATCTTTGTATAATGATTATTAAGAATAAAAGGACATCTTCATGCTTAGAATGTTGGAGGAAATTTTTTCCTAAAGACAAAAAAATATCTAGAAGTTAAACTTTGATAATCACCGTCTATCATTTAACAGACATTATGTTATGTGACTGGTACTGAGCTAGGAACTCAGGACCAGAGAGAATATGGTCACAGTTTCTTGCCCCAGTATGCCCAAATCCCAGTGACAGACATAGGGGGGAAAATCAGTAATTATGATTAGGGATCTAGCAATCCTCAGAAGGAGCAATATTAATGCCTGATGCTTTGCTACATTACACAGAAAAATTCTGAATGAGAAAAAAGAAAAATGTAAATGCATACTGAGCTGGAAATAGATTACCAAGTGACAGAAACTGGAAGGAATTTAGATCCAAAACAACACTTTGCAAGTCAGAACCATGATTAATAGAAGGAAGAGAAGGGGAGAGAGAAGGAGAAGGAGGATGAGAGGATAAGCAAGAGAATGAGAAGGCAAAGGAGGAAGGCCTAGAACTATCTGAGCAAGAATAATATTCACTAAGTAAGGAGATAGCCCCTCCAACTGTTTGAAGCAGGATTTTGGAATCAAAATCTTGCTGTCTTAGAGGAATATGGCCGGGAAAAATAAAAGAAAATAAAACCAAAACGGATCAGTTTTAGCTCTAGGATCTAATCAGGAAAAAAAATATCCCTGTGAGAAACTAAAGTCCCAAGTCCTGTATCACATGCTGGTGTTGAGTTCAATATACATATACACACCCCCATGGCCTGGGTGTCCCCAAACCTAGATACAAATAATGGAAAACCTGTTCTCTCAGGGATCCTCAAGAACAATTAGTAGTAGCAAACACACAATTCATCCTTGTACATCCTGAGATCACAAAGAACCTCACAAGAGTAAAACAATCCCTGATGAAGATCAGCTAACAACAAACCACCAAGTGGAAAATCAGCACACCCGCATCTTGAGATAATGAAATAATACAAAAGAATAATAAAATAAAGAGACTTTAAAAGTATAGACAGATAAAAGGACTAGAAAACAGAAATGAAATGGGCACTGAAAAAGAACAGGCAGTTGAGAAAAAGAACCACATAGAACTTTTAGAAGTATAACATGTATGGTGGGAAAAACAAAACAAACACAGACCTCAATGGAAGAAGCAACTCAAGAAGCAGAGGGGGCAGGACGATCAGAAGTTCAAGGCCATCCTCAGCAATTTAGTGAGACTCTGTCACAAAATATAAAATTTAAAAAAGACTGAGGATATAGGTCAGTAGTAAAGAACCCCTGGGTTCAATCTGTTGTACCAAAAGAAAAGCATTAAAGAGAATGAAAGAAAACTGATGAAGTGAAAGGTGGCTCTCAGAAAATCATTCAGTTTGAGGCACAGGGGGTTTTAAAGACAAGGAAATATGGAAAAGAGGTTAATAGATGTTCAATATAAAAAAAAAGAGTTGTAGTGGAATAAAACAAGAACAGAGATTAAATAAAGGCAGAAACCCAAGAGACAATGGCTCAGAATTTTCTAGAATCAATGAAATCCCAGAAGCAACAGTTAATTTTAGGTGCCAACTTGACTGGATTAAGGGACACTTGGAAACCTGGTGAAGCATTATTTTCAATGTGTCTGTGAGGTATTTCCAGAGATTACTACATGAGTTATAGTGGACTAGGTGGGCAAAATTTGCCTTGCAACTGGACACCATCCAATTGATCATGTTAAAGAAAGCAAATGCAGGTGAACTCTCTAAGAACTTGGCTAGAGCTTTCATCTGGTACCTTGAAAACTAGAAATCCAGACTAGCTGACCTTTGGACTCCTAGATTTACACCAGCAGCCTCCTACCCTCACCCGCTGGGAGTTCCCAGGCTTTCAACCTCAAACTCATACTTATACCATAGATGTTCCAGGTTCTGAGGCCTTTGGACTTGGCCTGAGCCATGCTACTGGCATCCTAGGGTCTCCAGCTTACACATGGCCTGTCACAGGACTTCTTAGTCTCCATAATCAAGTAAGCCAATTCCCTTAATAAATTCTTTCTCATGTCTTTAAACATTGGTCTGTCTCTCTGTAAGACCCTGATTAATACTCAGAACACATATATCTCATTTAGTTTGTCACATCAATCAATGTAAGTCGTTCCTAGGAATAATGTTAGTAAGACAGTAGAACCAAACACTAAGAGAAAAATCTCAAAATCTCAAAGTTAGTTATATTGAAAAATCTAGGATTTTACATCCAGCTGAATTGTGATTCTAGAGTAAAGACAAAACAACTTGATATTTTATCACCTTTTTATCTGGTGAAAGAAATACTAAAGAATGGTTTAAAAGCAAAGTTTCAAAAAAATAAAAGAAGAAATTGTACCTGAAAGTAAGTAATGGAATAAAAGAGGCAATAATGAACAAAAAATTAGTAAACAGATGTATCTAAGTAAGCATTGATTCTAAAAAGCAATAACAACTACTTTGGTGAGGTTTAAAAATGGGAATAAAATACAAGATAATAATATCATAAAAAAGTAGAATTGGAAAAAATTATAATACCAGAAGCAAAATAAAGGTCAGTTGAATTTAAACTTTAAAAATTAAAACATATAGTTTAAACAATTAAAAGTAACCCGAAAAGGATAGAAATGAATTATACAATTTTCAAAGTAGGAGAGTAGATGACTGGATATCTTGACTTTGCAAGTCTGACTTGAACATTAGACTGAGGTGCCATTGACTACAGGAGGTAAAGAGTGTAATGGTTTAGATATGAGGTGTCCTCCAAAATCTCATGTGTGAGACAATGCAAGAAAGTGTAGAGGTGAAATGATTGGGTTATAGGAGCCTGAACCTAATCATTGTGTTAATACACTGATGGGGATTAACTGGGTGGTAACTGTAGGCAGGTAGGGTATGGCTGGAGGAGATGTGTCACTGGGTGTGACTTTTGGGTTTTTATTTGTCCCTGTTGAGTGAGAGTTCTGAGAGTTCTTTCTCTGCTTCTTTAGGGCCATGTCCTGATAGCTTTCCTTTACCACACTCTTCTGCCACAATGTTCTGCCTTACCTTGCGCCCAGAGCAATGGTGCCAGTTGTCTATGGACTGAAACCTCTGAAACATTAGCCCCAAACAAACTGTTCTTGTCAGATGTTTTGGTCACAGCAACAAAAAAGCTGCCTAAAATAGAGAGGAATTGAAGTCTTCCCAATAGAGGAGGGTGTGGATCAAAGCTAATCCCACCAGATGATACTCTCTCAACCCACTCTAGGAAAAATTCAATCACTTACTCTATGTTATAAAAGTGTTATACAAGGCATCTTTGAAATATCGTCTATCATTTTATGCATTTCTTATGCACATATGTGCTTAGCACAAGGAAAGGACCATTTTTTGCAAATTTAATTTGACATATCAGGTAAATAAAGAGGGTCTGAAAGCCTTGGCTTTCTGTCTGTTGCAGACACTGTGGTTATTATTAATCAGTTCTCCATCACTATCACAAATGTACAAGGCAATAAAAGGTTTATTTTCGCTCATAGTTCTGGAGATTTAAGTCCAAGATCAAGTGGCCTCGTTGATTTGGGACTCTGGAAAGGGCAGAATTTCATGACAGAAATGCATGGCAGAGCAAACCTCTCACCTCAAGGCCAGGAAGCAAAGAGAAAGAGGAAGAGACTGGGGTCCCACAAGCATCTTTGAAGGCACACCACCAGTGACCTAAGGACATCATCCAATAAGGCCCCACCTCCTAAAGATCCACAGTATCTCCTAAAAGCACCACCCTGGGGACCAAGCCTTAAACACATGGACAGACCTGTGGGGAATATTCAACATCCAAACCATGGCAGAAGTACTTTATTTCTTCCCCAACTTCTAATGACCTGTACCCATAGCCTTGTTCATAGGATGGCAAATGGTGTGGCTGGAGCCACTTGTCTATCATGCCTCGGCAACTGAAAGTGCCTGGCAGCTTCTATCACCTATAATCCTATAAGCCCATCTCCCTTGTTTCCAGTGAAATAAACTCTGAGAAGTCACATTCCTTTCTGAGCTTTTCTAAGGATCATCTGAGGCTGGATAAAAATGTATTCATATCCCTTTCCTCTTTTGTTCTCTTTCCACTATCAGACATTCCCTTTCATTCCCTTTCATTCCTTCCTTTCCCTCCCTCCCTCCCTTTCTTCCTATCTCTCCTCCTCCTCCTCCCCCTTGTCCTCCTCCTCCTCCTCCTCCTCCTCCTCCTTCTTTCTCTCTCTTCCTGCCCCCCTAAGCCATGCAGCAAGTTGGCTCCCATTTGCCAAATACTGGGATGGGAGTGAAGACACCCAAACTCAACATGAGTAGTGGTCCTTGGTCACATTTCTTTCACTTCTCTTTTGTTTGTTTTCCTAATTTTTTTTCTTGGGAATGATTGCATATATTACCCTGCCCCTCACAGGTTTCCCATAACTTTTTAAATAAAACAATAAACACGGATGTATTTTACAAAAAGGAAGTGCCCTTGGCACACACTTGTGGAGGATTAAGAGTTCTTCAAGGACTTAGAGAAAGCTTTCCAGCCACTTCTGCTGTCCCCTCCTTCTCCTGGCTGGAGCAGGTGAAGGTGGCCAGAGCTGACCCTCACCAATGCCAGGTTGGAAGAAATCTCTGGACTGAGTAAGGAATGCTGCCTGGTTCCCTCTGCACTGTCTGAAGAGTATTAGAAACTGTGGCAGGGAGGATTAGCCATATGCCACTTAATTCCTGTTAATCAGGATTGAGGGGGAGTTTGCACTTGTAAGTAACAGATGAGCTGGTGGCTTCCGCACAGGCCCAGCTGCACTCACAGGCAGGCCAGCTCAGCTGCACATCAGGCCTGGCTCAGCTCCTATCACCACCCCGCCCCCTCTACTTCATATTCTCCCTGCTCTCCTCTCAGACTTTGTATTATTCTCATTCTAAAGTTAGTTGTTGCTCACTTACATTCCTTCACTTCTGCCTCTTGTGGCTCACTTTTTGGTTTGTACCCCCTTCTCAATTGTGTACACACACTTCTACATTTGGTCTTTTCTCCTCCCTTCTCTGTCTTTCACTTGTTTTCTTCTTTTTACGTTCAGACTCCCCATGCATACCTCCTCTTCTCACATCAATACTCTGACCCCTGCTTGCCCTACAAAGACGTAAGTGCAAAGGTTTGAGGCAAAACTTCCCAGAGCCCTGCAAAGACCAGCTTCTCATGGGTGTGTCTTCCTCTCACTCTCCTGACCCCACAGAAAATTCCAAATCAAAGCCTCCCTCTTGTATATTTTTTGTCTCCAGCTGGGCAGCAGAGGTTGCAGATGGAAATCTGAGAATCCCTCCATTTTTCCTTTTCCTTCTCTTTCTCTATCTCTCCAGGCTGAGCTCAGAATCAGCATGCACCAGAGGGAAACAAATGTCCCATTCCAAGGTTAAATGATGCTCTACCCTCAAACTGCACGAGATTATTTTTTGTCTCTTCACTACACTGCGTCTATCATGGCATGTGCATGTATGTGTGTGCATACACTCATGAACCCTTCTTGCTTCTCTATAGGATAAATGTCCAGGATCCTTGAGTGAGGAGATGTGGAGAGGGTGGAAGTGGCCATGTGTGGAATGTGTGGCTGAGATGAAGATGGATAGGTGTACAATTGTGCATAGATGTGTTTTAAGCAGGATTTTGCAGAGAACTATTGAGAAGTGTCTGGAAAAGGACATTTGTAGGGATGTGTATTTAACAACAGATATGAACCAAAGTGGGAGAAAATTTTTATTTTCATAGTCTATGTGTAGGCTGCATTTTGGATGAAGAACAAAAAGGAAGCTTTCCTGTGTTTCTTAGAAGCATCCAAACCGTCTCTCAGAATAGTCCCTTAAAATATCCAATTCCGGGGCAGCAGCAAATTTCTAGGGTGTGACTTCCTTTAGGAACAAAACTCAGGTTTTGTTTCTCAGAAGCTCATTAATTGACTAGGAAAAAAAGCATCTTTGACCCTGCCTACCAGTCACTCCAACCTCAAGGACACACACACATTTCCTCTGTTACAAGCAGAATCTCAGCTCTCTCTTCCATCTAAGGGATAGTTTTGCAGAGCAGTATACAACTGCAGTGACGTGCAGGTGTCCCTGGACCTGCTCTAGCTTATAGACACTTTACAAAAAGAGAGGAGAGCAAAGAGGAAAAAGTGCCTCTGTGAGTCTTCCCCCATGTTCAGAATCCCAACCACAAGCCTTCTTGGGAGAGGGTTAGCCATCCTGCAACCGCTATGGGCTGCTACCCAGATCCGGTCCTACCTTGGCCCTTCCTTTCTCCAGCCTCACTACACCACCTTGTGGTCAATTCTCACTATTACAATCCCATATTCCTTTTCTACCCCCACCCCAACCTGCAATTTAATGCAAAATACTCCCTGTAAATGCTTAGTTTTTTTCCATGTTGTGTGCTGACTGCTCAAAGGGAATTCTTTGGAAAGTGTCCCAATATTTTAGGAACTTGGGGTCATAAATGAAATCCTACATGAGCATGAGCCCAGAACTGGAAATGGACATAAAAAAACAAAGGGTTAGTGCTAAAGGCTACAGGTCAGTGTATTTGGGTGGGGGCAAGGAAGAAGAAAAGAGAACAGCCATGGGAATTCACAGTATTTCAAACTGGATCCAGAAAGGCCATGGTGAGACCCTAAATCAGTGTTAATGTGGTTTTTCTACTCTCTTTATTAGGATTTATGTACTCCTACAAAAGATGCAGAAAAGATAGTAATCAGAGTTGCTAACCCGGTGTTTGCTAGAAACATAAAGAAACCCTCTGGCAATGGGGGACTCAGATAAAGTACTCCTCCAGCAGGGAGAGGGACCCAGTCATCCCAAGGGGAGAAACTCAAGTGTTACTTGTCCAAGGAGCACTATAATTAAATTCAGAAGACCTCCATGACTCTGTGACTTTTGGAAATTTGCTAATCTCTCTGGGTTTCTCTTTATTCTGTGTGTGCATAGTGGGGACTGAACCCCAGGGCTTTGAATATGCTAGGCAAGTGCTCTACCTCTAAGTTACATCCCTTTGCTAATATCTTTGTTTGCTAGTTATCTATACATTTGCTAAACTACTTTGCTATTATCTTTATTTTGGCTTGAAAAGCCTTCCCCTTCCCCATCCCCTCTGTGCCTCTAAATCCTATCCATCCTCAAGGTGAATTCAAATTCCATTTCTTCCATGGAGCTTTTCCGAATCTTCCCACCTGGAAATTTCCTGTCACTTCTTAAAATAGTCCTTGAAACTGCATGGATCCTGCTTGTGGGAGCATAATCTGGCACTTCACGGCAAATTTAAGCTAATTTGTGTCTTTCCTTTCTGTCCCTTATCTGGTGGTAAACTATTTGTTAATACCATTCATCATCCTCACAAAGGGAGTCTTGGGGATGGAGCCACCTGGCATGCGTGAGTATGTGGGTTCAAACCCCAGCGCCACATACACAGCGAAATGTTGGAGCAACGAAAGCCACATAAAAAATTAAATAAAAATTTATTCTCTCTATCGCTATCTCTCACTGTCCCTCTCTCTTAAAAAAAAAGCAAGCAAACAAACAACAACAAAAAAGGGAGTCTTACACTGTTTTAACCATAGTATGAATGAACAGACCTCCTACTGAACAAAAATAGTTCCTTCTTTTTTTTTTTTTTTAAGAGAGAGGGACAGTGAGAGGGAGAGAGAGAGAAAGGGAGAAGCAATTTTATTTAGTTTTTCATTTGGCTTTTGTTGCTCAGACTCTTCTTTGTGTACATGGTGCTGGGGTACTAACCTGTGTCCCTGTGCATGCAAGGGAAGCGCCGAAACTGCTGAGCCACTGCTCCAGCCCCAGTTTCCTTCTTTTCTAATAGCTTAATTTAACAATATGATTCTCTTCCCTACACAGCTCCATGAATACCTACTCTCCCAAGTTGGATAATGTGCTTCTAGAACATTCATTCTTCCCATCTTACTGCTTCTCACTCTTACTACAACTGTCTTTTCACTGGTTTTATTACCCACTAGAGGACAGCTCCTTGTGGAAACAAACTTGTGAAACTAGTGCCTGGAGTATAGATGACACATAGTAGGAACTCAGTAATTATGTGATGAATGACCAGGTAGATAAAAAATATATAGGTAGGTACACAAAAAAATAGAAAAAGAGAGGCTTTAAAGATGGCCTTTGAGATTCCTTTAAGGTCTAATATTTTATGATTGCAGAGCTTTGAGCTGTTTTTTGAGGGAAAGTAGTTCAAGTTATTTGGAAAACAATACAGTGATCATGTAAGTCAAATGGTGATTTTCCTTCCAGTGGACATTGTTTGCTTCTGTGGGAGGTCTGCTCCTCCCATTCTATGGGGAATTTTATGTTCCCTGTCCCAGAATTTGGCAAAATCTCTGGGGTGTTCATTTTTGTCACCCAGCCCCCGGTAGGAGGGTGGGTGGGTGGGAGGGGAACTGTTTTGGGAAAGAGTGTTGGGGAGTGTTTATGTGTGCGATGAGTCAGGGCCATGGGGAGCTTAGGAGCACTCATCTCTGCTTGCCTCTCTGTGGGGGTAGTTCTCACCAGTTGATGGGCGGAGGGTGGAGGATCACCAACTGTCTTTGGAAAGTTTGGAAAGTTTTCTTAGTCATAACTTGTACCAAGTCAGCCGGAGCTTTATGTAACTGGGACTTCGCTGCTCTATAGACAACAGGAGTATGATGACATCAGAATGTCTGTCAGTCATTCTGCAACAGCTTTCTTCTCCAGCCCCTCCTAACTGCCAGGGTAAGGAGATTCGCCTTATCCTTGTGATGCAGCACATCAGGGGCTAAAAGCTATAATTATTTTATTCCCATTAAAAAACAGTACGGGTTGTCTTAGCATACCTCAGGAACAGCTCAGTGTCCTCTGGAGGTGTTCTATTCCCCTCCTTTAGTCCAATATTCAATGGGGGAATGAGAATAAAGTCACCCTCAAAGCAGAGTACTCCTGGGTCTATAGGAATTAGAGCAGCAGGTGATCATTTCCTTAGTTGCAATTCCTCTCCTGTGCTGCTAGCAGATGCAGCCTATTTTTGTTCTCTTATCTCCTCACTCTCTGGGCAGAAAGAGATGTATCATTGGGTTTCCTGTCTCTGACATGCAAACCAATTTGCCTATCACAATTTGAGTTGTCAATGACAGTTCCAGATATGGCCCAAAATGATATGTGTGTATGTGTGCATGTAAATGGACAGTCATACATAAAAAGAGAAAGAAGCAAGCAAAAGGAGAGGTTCGTCATCTGGCAGGAGCAAGGATGCTGATGACACCTGACTGAGGCAACCTGGCTACTGGGTCTGCTGAGAAGAAATAGCAAAACCCAGAGGTCTGTGAGTTGTGGGGCTTTTCAAAGGGCTTTTTCAAGGTTGTTGAAGGCATCCAGGTTTGTTCTCCTGTGTTGCTAGCTAAAAAGGACAGTATTCTTTCTTGGGCTTCAGGAGTTGAGACCATAAGCTTTGTTTTGTTTTGTTTTTGAATTTGTTTTCTGATACTGGCGACTGAACCTAGAAGCACTCTACCACTGAGCTATATCCCCAGTCCTTCCTTAATTTTATTTTTGAGACAGGGTCTTTGTAAGTTGCCCAGGCTGGCCTGGAACTTGTCAACCTCCTGTCTCAGCCTCCTGAGTAGCTGGGATTATAGGTGTGCTCCTGCACCTGGCTTGGGGCTATAGCTTTGGAAAAGAAAAGACAGGGCATTGATTATGTTGATGGCAGGACACCAAAGAATAGAGTTATTGCAGTATCATGCCCAGCTACTCCCTGAAACGAGGAGGAATAGATGCATTTGGGAAACTAAGCTAGAGAATGAGGATGAATTTCTTGACAGTAAGAATGGCCTCCCTGGCCCAGTGACCCAGAAAGGAAAAAGTAGTACTGGACAGAGTTACAAGATCAAACCTTTTGTTAATTAGCTTATACTGAACAACTGGAGTGAGAGCTTAGTAAAGGGATCAAGGGAAAGAAAGGAGTAGCTGGTGGTTTCTGGGATCTTTCAGCCCAGTGTTATAGCCCTGGCCTTTCCTCAATGCCAGGAGGTTCCATGAAGAAGCCAGAAGTGAGGACCTCCAAGGATTTTCAGATCAAGGAGGGACAGCCAAGAAAGAGTAAAAGAAAAAAGAAAGTTGTGGGTGAGTCTGGGGCATTCCCAGATTGGCTTTTTTTTTCTTCTTTATCCTCCAATTTCTGAACCATGCTGGCATGCACAGGTGCTGCTGGTGGACTGAAACAAAGCTGGTGGGACAGTGATTAAAGCAAGAGACAACATAGTCTCTCCTGCTTAGGTACCAGTGACACACAGCAGGAACTTTCTGGATTCCATTGAACCAAGAGTGCAAGCTGAATGTTGAGGCTGGAGCTGCTTCTGAACTTGGATAAGAATGAGAGAAGGCTAGCAAAAGAGGGAGAAAGGACAGAAATTCCCCAGTGCACCACCAGGTGCCAGGCAGGGATAGCATGGAGACAGCCCGAGGCTATGTTTAAGGGCAAAAGCAGGGCTAAGTTTGTTTGAAATGAGATCTTTATTCAGGCCACTGCCTCTTGCCTCTGAGCTTATGAAGAGATCATGGTAGGCTCTATTCTCACCCTCTCCCATGCTGGGTCCCCAAGTCTCTGGCATTTCACTCCTGCCTTACCCCACAATGTAGGGACATTCCCATTGTTTCCAACAGATTATTTAAGACTTGGGGGAAGTCTCAAATTGAGACATGACCCATGACACTTAGTGCTTACCTGTGGTCTGTGTCTACTCTGCTCTATTCTTGACTTGGATCCATTTGTACGATTACTCAAATAGCAGTCTTCCTTCCTCAGTCTACGGCTGTTCCCATTCTCTTTCTGGACTTCAGAATCCATGGACATGGGCATGATGTCTCAGCTGCATCCCTGGGATTCCTCATTAATAAAGTTCTTCACAGAGCAGAGAGAACCATACTGTCTGTGCTGATTGCTGGTTTCTACTACCTTCAAGTAGTATGACCCTGAGCAAGTCACTGAATGGCTCTGTTTTCACTTCTACAGGGAAGGCTGGTAACTGTACTTAACTTGGGGACGAGTTTTAAGGCTTAGAAGAAATAATTAATGCATTGAGCACCATTTTTGTTCTGTGGCCTACCACATGGTAAGCTCTCAAGAAACATTGGCTCTTATTTTTATCCATAACCAGCCTCCCATATCTAAGCTTCACTGCCCCATCACAAACAGTGCCCCTAACAATGTTGGCCTCCTCCTTCCTATCCCAAGAACAGCCCATGCTCAGCCCCATTTTCATTTACATAAATGTCCTCCCACCTTTTGCACAGCTACTCACACACCCCATCTCAAGGACTCACCAAAATGCCGCCTCCTTCCCAAAGCCTTCCGTGATCATTCCAACCCACACAGATCTCTGCCTCATTGGGCTTCTAGTCAGTGCCTTGAAATTTAACATTTAAATCACAGAAGTACAGAATTTGCAAGCTGGAACAGTCCTCAGAAATGACCCCAGTCAGTTGTTCTGAATCAGTAATGCTTAATAAACAACAACCACATGGCCATGACATCCCTGTGGTACCCACTGAAGGCATCACCAATCACCAGCACTCTGGTAAGCCTGCATACTCCCTAGAGACCTTCCTCAACACAATACCTGGCAATCAGCACCAACCAATTAGTGCCACCATCACCCACAGTCTGGACAATTGGAAGTTATTCATGACCTTGTTGGAGGTAGCTAGAGTTTTGGGGGGCAGAGATTTGCTTCAGCCCAAAGCACTAGGATGGAACTCTGGTCTAACCTCTATCTAGTGCTCATTATACCACACCAAACACTTCTTTACTTGTCTTCTGTCTTTTAATTATTTTCCACCTGTTAGCCTTGCTATCCTCATTGAAGTTGTAATATATGTAAGAGTAGGTGCCAACATCTTAAATTGCTCTAGTGTTTTCCCCAGCATAGGTTCACCTGCTGATGTACTGACTGCTTGGGGCTGATCAAGTCTGCCCATGACTTCTTGAACCCTTTCTTTCTGCCCATGACAGCCTCAGGTACTACCACCACATGAAGTATGTAACATATCCTGGACATCAAGAGAGGACTGCTCGGGACTGGAGCGGTGGCTCAGTGGTTTCGGCGCTTGCCTGGCAAGCACGAGGACCTGGGTTCAAACCCCAGCACCACGTACACAACTAAGTGTTGGAGCAACGAAGGCCATGTGAAAACTAAATAAAGTTGTTTCTCTCTTTCTCTGTCTCTCTCACTGTCCCTCTCTCTTTAAAAAAAAAAAGAGAGGACTGCTTTGGTTGTGGGTTATCTGCAGAGGGTCTTTGGGGAAGTTTTCCTTCTTTCATGTCTTCACTGTATTCATTAATTCAATGTGGGATAGTACAGGAAAAGGAGAAAGAAATGGTGCAGTTGGATGCCCTCCTCTTTTCAGCACCTATGGTTATGGTGGTGGGTTTCTTGAAGGGGGGTCCTTAAGTGGGAGTTGATGGACTGGAGGAGCATGACTCAGGTCCAGATCGTCAGAGCTACTTCAGCTCAACGTACAGCAACTGGGAACACAGTTCCCAAATGGAATCTTCTCTTTATAACCTTTTGAAAGGCAACATCATCATCCACCCAAGTCCACAAGCTAAGAGCTTCAGAATCCCCCCAAATGAACAATGTCTGTGCCTTCCATCCCTCATCACACAGTAAGTTCTCTTCATTTTCCTCTTGCCAAGGTCCTTGAATTTGTGCCCTCCTCCTGGTCGCACTACCATTCCAAGCCACACTCTTAACGGATCTTGTTTATCTGCATACTTGCATTGCCTCCCAATCAAGTTCTCCAGTTATATCACAACTTTGCCAGTTTTCTTTCTAAAATTTAGATTTTATTATGTCATACCTTGCTTAAAAATCAGCAAATTCATTGGCTTCAGGAGAACATCAAACTTCTTGCCTGGCGTTTCTCAACCTGTGCACTATTTACCTCTTGGGGTGGATTATCCATAGTTGTGGCAGTGTCCTGTATATGATAGGATGCTTAGCAACATTCCTGGCCTACAATACTCAGATACCAGTAACAGGACCTGCTCCTATCTCCAACTGCTGCAATGGCAAAAAAATGCCCCCAGATATGTCTGAGGTGTGGGGGGGACTGATTGAGAATCATGGCTTTAGCCTATGCAATAGGTTAATAGTAACTACTAACAGTGCATATTTATTTAGCTCTATGTTAACAACTTTTCATAAAGCCTCTCATTTAATGTTCAGAGCATCCTGGTGGGGTAGGTTCTATTAGTATCCCCATTTCACAAACACTCAGAAGACACCCACTTAGAAACTATCCAGAACTTTCAAAAAAGGCAAGCACCTTTTCTTTCCAAGGAGGGTTAAGAAAAGAAGCAGATAATTCAAAACTTGAAGTGAGAGCTCCGAAGCCAGAGACTAGTCAAGGCAGGGCTTGTGCCGTGGTCATCTACTGGTAAGATCTGATTTCTCCCTCTTGAACCCTGCATATTCCCCAACCATACTTTCAGGTAGCCCAGTTCCCATTCTTAAAAGTTCCCCCCAGACCTGGTGAAATTGACTCATTACCCACGGCCCAGGCAAAAAGCTCTTCCCTATGCTTTGTGAAAGCCCCAGTAGGAGGTAATTATTCCTCCTGAGCTGAGAACACACACAGCCTAGGGGGCACATTCTGTCATGGTTAATTGTGTAGACATCTTCCCTCTAAGTCTATCTGGAGGCAGAGATCTGGGGGCAGGGACTCAGGCATGCCCTTTGTAATGACAACTTCGAGTGCTTCTCATAAAGCACTCAATCCCTGGGTATTTGCAGAGTGTCATGAAGTGAGTGCTTAGACAGATAGCTGGCTCCCTTCAGGACCTGATACCCGGTGCCCAGTAGACAGCAGGAGCCACAGTAACTCTGGGGAGAAAAATGAGATACCAGTGTTCCTCCTCTGGGATGATATGGCTTTCAGCAGAGGACGTGGGTTAAGGGACAACACACAGCTGAATTTTAGCCCTGTTGGCTGGGCTTTTGAGCTATGAATAAATTGGTCTTTAATCTCAGGATTTGAGTCTGTGCCTGTAATAATGGACCCACCTGATCTCTCATGCAATTCTAAGACTGTGCATGCAGGTATGAGCTGCTGTGGGCTAGTGCACAACATACAGGACTCTGTGGCCTGCCCCATGAGTACTGGTCACATGATAGCAATGGTCACTGTTATGGTTTGGATATGAAGCATCCCCTAAAAAGCCCATGTATTTATATAATGGAGGAATGTTCAGAGGTGAAATTATTAGATTATGAGATCTGTAATCTTTTAATCCATTGGCTAGATGAATAATTTGAATGGACTATCCGATGGTAACTGTAGACAGGTGGGGTAAGGCTGGAGGAAGTAGGTCACTGGGGATGTACCCTTGGACTATATATTGTCCTTGGTAACTCTCTCTCTCTTCCTCCACCCCTCCCACTTCTTCATCATTGTCATGAGCTGAGCAACATGGTGAAAAGCTATGCCTTTTCACCAATATCTCCCATCTCACCTTAGTCCCAAAGCAATGGATTCTGCTGACCATGAATTGAATGTTTGAAACTGTGAGCCCAAAACAAAATTTTCTTCTCTAATTGTTATTATCAGGTATTTTGGTTGCAGTGATGAAAAGCTGACTAACACAGGCTGTGATACTGGGATATATATATGGTCATGTCAACATAGTAATGGTGCAGGCACTCCCAGGCAATCTAGAACCTTGAAGAATACAGTCCATTCCAGCTACTCCCAGGCTGGAACACATTGGCTTCTGAAGCAGATGGCCATCAGAATTCATTCTCCCTTCTCCCTCTTTCCAGGATAGGGGAACAGAGCTCCCAGATGGAGGTAAGCATTCGGTCCCTGCCTGAGCTCTTGGCAGTTCTTGGCCCCCATATAGATGGATGACTGCTAGCCTGGGGAGAGGTGCTTCAGGGCCAAAGGTGCTGGAGGGCTGGGATGAGTCACAGGAGACCAGTACAGTAGCTGACATTTTTTGTTCTTTAATGGCTATTGGCACAGTCTGTGGCTTGCCAGACAAGGTATCAGAACTGGACAGAGAAGGGAGAAGACATGGGGGGCAGGGCCCCTCCTAAAAACAGAGGCCTAGGACTGTGCCTGCTGCTGGGTATTCATGTATGTGAGTATAGGCATGAACACATGGGAGTGACAGTGGAGGCAGTTATGGATGTGAAGAATACATAGATGTGATGTTTAGCTATACATCAACTCTTATCAGAGAGTTGGGCAGGTGATCTATATACTTCCAGGGACATTTCTGGCCTTTTCATGCTTGCATGTATGCAAGGTATACACATGTGCATACAGAACACGATAATGTTCATCATGACTGCATCCCCACCATGCAGCCACAGAGCCTATATGTGTATTTACCTCTGAACCTCAAGAGAGGAACCACCTCTGGGTCCAAGCTTTAAATTAGCATTCACAGCCCCCAAATCCTTTTACATTTGAGAAAGACAGGAGAGAAAAAGGACAAGAGACAAGAGGAGTTAAAAATAGCTGAATATAAGCTTTTCAGATCAGAAAGCTCCCTGTTTATGTGAGTCACCAGTTTTCTAGACTGAACACAGACACACACATGCAAACACAAACATCAAGATACTGACAAGTCATGCTCACTTATATACTCTCTATTGCTCTGTTCTCCAGAGGAAAAATTACCCTCTAAAGGTGATTTTGTGGCTCTCTGAATAATGAACTCAGAAGGTATGAACTAGTGGCCAGGCCCCTACAAACACAAATGCAAATGCAAATTCATCTCCTCTTTTTCCACCTCTTCTGGTTCCTATGTATTTCTTGGTCTCCCTCTACCTTTGCAATGGGGTTAAGGAGGAAGGGTATGGTCCTTTCTGCTGTCCTACTAAGGTTACGCTGACTTCTTCAGGAAGCCCAGATGCTGGAGAGATCAGACAGCCCTCTGCAGGGCATCTCTGGAGCTGGCCTCTGCACTTGGGGAGAGGAGACAGCTCTGGAAGATTTATGAATGTGTTTTGTTAATTGCATTAGTGACTCTGCAGGAGTAAGTGTGAGCTTTGGCCTTAAACAAGGCAAGCCCAATAGAAGCATCTGTGCATTTATGTAGGGCCAACACTATCTCTCTTTCCCTTCCCCACTCTCTTGCTGATTTGTGGCTCTGTCCCTGCCCCTACATTCTTGGTCTCCACTTCAGCTCAGCAGGACTGGCCTTCCCCTCTGAGACTCTGCTAGTTGAGAAAGAAAGGCCAGGTTGGCAGTTATCTTTGAGCATACTTTTCTTCTCTCATTCTTTTTCTCTTTCCTTTTTCTTCCTTCTCTCCTCCTTCCTTCCGTTTATCCTCTCCCACCTTTATGCAGTCTTGGTGAATTCCTAATCTGTTTTACTCTAAGCATTTAAATAACTTAGTCTCCAAATGTCCTTAGCTGGCTTTCCTACCCCATTCCTTTACTCACATGGTTTCCTGGGAGTCTGGACAGGCTGTGGCTACTTTTCTCAGTGTTCTGGGGCCCCACACTCCTAGAATCAGTTGGGCATCATGTCCCTGCACCTTGTTAGGGTATGGGAGCATGAACAGGCACTTAAAACCTAAAACGTGGA
Organism: Aplodontia rufa; assembly: GCA_004027875.1. Taxonomy (NCBI): domain Eukaryota; kingdom Metazoa; phylum Chordata; class Mammalia; order Rodentia; family Aplodontiidae; genus Aplodontia; species Aplodontia rufa. Next base: position 48,371 of record PVKS010006157.1, read on the forward strand.
AATAAATACAAGGGAGGGGCTAAGGAGTTCTGGGTCTAGGAACATGCCACAAGTCTAGGATTATAATGACCTCTTTTAGTAGGTGGGCTGTTGCCCCAAGGCCCGTTTTAGTTGGTGCTGCCCTCCATGTGGCAACTCTGGTACTTTATTTACTCTTCTTCAGCCCCCTTCATGCCCTGTTTGGTCTGGGATCTTAGGCATTGCCTGGGCTACGACTGGGGATGTGGGCTCTGCATTCAGGTTGCCCAAGGTAGAATCCAGCTCCTATTTTCTGGCTCTGTGAGCCTGGTGAGTTAATGCCTGAGAGCCTTCCTTTCGAAAACTGTCAAAGGAAATAACACCACCAGTACCCATCACAGGGTCCTTTCAGATCTTAAAAGCAGTGCCTGGGATGTGTGAACACTTCAGCCATGTTGAATATCAGGCATGACTCAGGTCAGTCTGCCCAAGCTCTGCATGCCTCATTTCCTCTCAGAAACACAGGGGGTGAGGAAGCCTATCTCCTTTCTAAGAAGTTTCTGAAGACCCCAAGTCTGTCCCTTCCCAGCCCTTGTCACACCTGGTATTTGCCTACTTTGGGGACACTCATTTATGGCTTCACCCCCTATCTCCCTCTGCCTCTGAGTCCTCTTTAGAGCTCTGGCCCAGCCAGAGCTGGACATGGCAGAGAGGAGGCTATTTTTAGCTCCAGACAGAAGCAGCAGCTGTCCACCGCCTCTCAGAGCTAGGCTCTCCATGGGAGGTTCCAGTTACTGTGGGTGAGGCCAGAGGAAGGGGAGGACTGGCCCAGTTGGGGTCCTGAGAACCTGCTTCTTAATTCTCAGTGGGCTCAACAGTTGAGCTGCTGTGAAAGCTGCAAAGTAGGAAAAGGGAGAGAGGAGCAATCGGAATTGATACAGAGGCGGAGGAGCTGGAGCCCAGGTACAGCCTGACACTGGTTTGGGTCTGCTTCAGATCTCTTCTCTTTTCATACCTAAGAAGGCAGACTTTTTTCGGTCCTGTTCTGTTTTCTGGTATCCCAAGACAGTTAATCACATCTGCATCTGCTTCCCACCCCTAAAGACCTTCCTCTACCACTAAACCCCCAACCTTCTGGAAAGCACCTGGACAGTTGTGGAGCACAACATGAACTGCGCCAGGAGGTCTGGACTCAGGGTTAGGTAGCACTGCCTTGATTTCCCCAAAATGATCCATCTTTAACAGTATAGGGAAAAGAATTGAATTATAACATTGAATTCAAAATAATTCTTGCAATTCTTGCTGCAGGGGTCCCCTAATGTCAGCAATTCTTGTGATTGTTGGAGACCAAGTAGCAGTGGTCATGGAAGAGAATTATTGAGCAGATTAATAAATCAATCAAGTTTGTTTTTGCACCTATTGTGCCCAGGAGAGATCCAGGCTCTAAGATACCTGAGATAGGTGAAAAAAAAAATGGACAAAAATCCCACTTTTGAGGAATTCATCTCCTAGAGTTTAGAAGTGTTTTCCTACTGCAAAATATATACTCATAAAGCTAGGAAATAATCATCCAACTCTTTTAGGTCCCTAAGTGCTGCTAACATGCCTAGCAACTGATTGCTAAGCTCTGATTTCTCTGAATCCTAGATTCCTGATGCTTTAAAACAATGATTCTCAACCCTGTTTATGTACATCCTTTTGTAAATCAAAGTTGTGGACCCCTCTTCATAGACACTCCAAAACCTGCCTATGATTTGAGAGGTTCTGAGTTCCAGGAAGATCGAGCATGGACTTTGGGCTTAGAGTCCCTGTTTTAGAGTGGGAGGGAACTGCTCCGACTGACACTGGTTGGATACATCATTGCGTTTCCTGGCAAGAGCTATGCAGCAGAATTTTAATCACAGTGTTCCACCAGTGCAGATTAGGGAAAGCCTGTCACTCTCTAGCCTTCCGAAAAATTTCTAAGTTCTACCAAGTGGTGGGGAAAAAGAAAAAAGATGAAAAATGCAAACAAGTTATAATTTGATGTGGCCCTCAAATGAGTTCTGTGACTTTGGTAACTCCCTTTCCTTCTTTGGGGTTCCAGCTTTCTTGTTTGTGAAAAGTGGGGCTAAGACACTGAAGGAGAGCTGAGGTCCCTTCCAGCTGTTCCCTGTTGTCATACAGGTGCATTCTCAACTAAGGTTGAAGAGGAAGAAAGAGATTCCCACCTCCTCTGGGACGGCAGTCCTTCCAGGGGGTGGGGACCTGAGTCCTGCAAAGAACTCCTGGCTGCCCTCAGGGGCCTCACTGGCTAGGCTCTAGCCTATCTCCAGAACCCTGCCTTCCTCCTTGCATTCTTCCTGGCCCCCATTCCCTCGTGCCTGTGGCTGACTGCTGAGGCCAAGACTGCAAGTCTGTGGAGGCTTTAGGATTTAACGCCCTGTTCTGTGATTAAAGCTGACACTGCCTTTGCTCTGGCAGAGGTTACAGCCTTATAAATCTCAGTTCCGTGAGGAAAGGCTCAGCACAACCAGAACACCTGGAAATGGAGGAAAAGTGGGTTCTGTGCTGACAGTGGATGCCTTCCTGCACAGCTGGATGAGTGTGTGGGAATGGGAGGGCTCTCTGCTTCCCTGGGACCAGGGCACACATCTGGGAAGGGTGCTAAGGAAAGCCAGAGCCACACTGCTGAGAGACCTGTCTTTGCTGATTCTCTGATTAGGGCACCAGCTGGGAGGGTAGAGAATGGTAGCCAGTGTGTTCTATAGTATAGTGGGCTGCTTCTCTGTGGGATTCTCAGGGGTGTGGATGTGGGCTTCTCCTGTCACCTCAGAGCTGGCCTAGCCAAGGCTTCTACACAAATGGGGTGGGCTCAGTGTTTCATCTGGGATTGGGTTTCCAGGAGGGTGGGGCTGGACATTTCAGCTCTGAACATAAGATCTGGTAACTCCAAGTCCTCTTTTGGAATCCACACCATTTTTTCCTTCTTCTTTCCCAGGTCCTCCTCAGCACCTCCAGGCCAGAATTTAAATGTTATTAGCCATAATTGATCTATCCAAGACTGAGGTTTCTCCCCATCCTCTGCGGAACTGGGAGGGGAGTACAGTGAAGGAGGAGGTCTACAAGGCCACACAGGGCCTGCCCAGAGCTGCCAGCGCCTGGGCACAGTCACCCATTTGTCCCAAGTAAGAGAAAGAATTCTTTCACAAGGACAGAGTTTTACCAATGAGCCCTGGAAAAAACCCTTCCTACATTTGGTGCTAGCATTCTTTACACACATATTCACCCTACCCTGTACATGTTATGCATGTACATCCAAACACACAAGCTCATGTGTCCATACACATTCTTTTTTTTTTCCAAAGAGAGAGGGACAGTGAGAGAGTGAGAGAATCAATTTTAATTTAGTTTTTCTTGTGACTTTTGTTGCTCTGACAGTTGTGTATGTAGTGCTGGAGTTTGAACCACCGTACTCATGCATGCCAGCCAAGTGCCGTAACTGCTGAGCCACTGCTAAAGCCTGCATACACATTCTTGAGCCTGTCCACAAAATTTTTCTCTTACAGTCACCCTTTAAGTGTAGATCCTGCTCATATCTCCATACAAGTATAACCTTATTTTCCTTCTCCTTCAAGTACATGCTTTTGAGATCAGTATGTGTTATGTGTTAACATTAACATTTATCTCAAACTCATGCATAAATCCTTTTCTAACATATTCTTATAAACACACACATTCTGTATGTGTGTATGCACCTGAACAGTAATGCAGTCCTATATGCACTACTGAGCACACAGAAACAACAGCTTTCATACCCCCTGTACATTCACAGTGGACCACACCCCTCCATGCCCATCAGCCATAGACCCTTTTCTCCATCCCAAGCTCCATCCCCTCCATCCATGCCCATGGCAGGCAACAGCTCATTTCATCACACAATTGCCGCACTCTCCTTTTCTTATTCCTTCAAGCAGCAATCTGTGGGTGGAAATTCTGCCCCTACTCACCTTGCAATGTGTCTTCATTTTGAGTTGAGTAGGGGGAGTAGTTTGATACAGGAGAAAGTTTATCATACCGGGTTCGTAGGTGCCTGAGTTCTCAGCTTAGTGGCATTTAAATAAGCTAGTTCACTCACTTATTTGTCTACTTTCATATGTTTTGTGAGGCCTTCTATAAATACTGAAATCCTGCCTCAGTTTCCTTATCCATAAATTAAATTACCATCTGCTTTATCTTCATCATGGATGGCAGTGCTATGAGAATAAAATCTGATGTGTAAGAAAACAGCCTGGAAAAGTGTATTATGCATTCTAATGTGGAGGACTATTAGGGCAATTTGTTTCATGTGTAAAGTTCAAGAGCGGGCAAAATTAGGAGCAGCATTTTCTTGGTATGTATAGACCCCGGTGCTGATCTTGCCAAGAGACCCCTAGTCCAGGACCCAGTGAATCAAAGAAATTTCACTCTCAGATCCTCCTTTCCTCTTGCTACCATCACCCTCATCCTCAATTTTTTTTTTGCCCTAGACACATCATGCCTGTAGAACTAGCAGCTTAGTGAGGACTAAGAGGGCCCTGGCACTGAGATGAGCATCTGCCCCAGGCACGTGGGTACACGTGGGCCTGGCTCCCAGGCTTCTGAGGGCTTGCACCTGGGAAAGCTGCTCTCTGCCCCTGGGCACTGGGACTACGCCAAGCAGCTGAGTCCAGACAAGAGGCCCTGTGGTGTGGTATTTCACAGGCCAGGCTGGGGCTGGTTCTTGCACCTGTGCTACTCCAGGAAGGTACAGGGCTGCCTGAGGCAATCCCCACTAGCACCTCGATATCTAGCACCCGGATACTTCAAGCTCCAAACACAGGATCTGCTTATTGTATGGTATTTTTATTGCCTAGTCCAGAAATTCTAAGGCTCCAAGCCACAAAGGCTAGTATGGGTTAGGATGGAGGAAGGGGGACAGGAAGTTGGGGCCAATGCCAGCTTTGGAAAGAGGCCAGTTGCTGGCATAGGGCTGGCTTTTGTCCAGTGCAAACATGTGAGAGGTGAAGGGACCATTCTGCAGGAGTGCTGGCTGGTTTTAGGGCTTAGAACAGGCTCAGATTCAGCTTAGAGCCTTTATTCCTTTAGCTCAGCACTAACATACTCAGGTGCTGCTTATCTTCCTCAGTTACTCTTCTCTAGAACATTGTTTAGAGAAGAAATTCCAGTGGGAGACCTGGGAAACTAGAGGCTGAGGCTGGGTTACCAGGAAACTGTGCTTCTACAAAGCTTCAGGACTTCCCTAATGATTGTGGGAAAACATTGATGCGGTAGATGAGGAGCCAGGTAAGGCAAGCCCATCCCCTCTCCAGACCCTGCTTTCTATAGGGGTGACTCCAGGAGACCCCTGTCTCCCTCCAGTTCTGCAGTAGCACCTGTCTTCTAGCAAAGCTGGTCAGGAAGCAGAGGCCAAGAGAGCCCAGAAGCAGAGACTTGTCTGGGGGTGGAGCCTGCAAACTCCGCAAAGCTGCAGCTGGGCTCCACCCCTTCCCTGCCTGGAGCTCAAAGGGATGACATCACTCAGATTGAAGGCTCCAGCCTAGATGGGCTTCATTAGTGGGGAAGCTGGCACCTGCAGGGTTCAAGGACTTCCTGAATTTGCACGCAGCAATCCTCATCTCCTCTCCTAGTACTTCTTTCCTGAATCTGATTCAGTTTTAGGGGTTTGTGCGGCAGGTCTTGGAGATAGCACCTGGCTTTTAAGTCTGGGACTGTGTTTCTTCCATTGAAATGGATCCCCTGGGCAACCGGCCTAAGCACTCTATCTCTCTTCCCTGCCAAATGTCTCTTTTTCTTGCCAGCAGTAGCTGCAGCTCCATTTTTCTGAGACTCCATGGAGAAGAATTAGATCACTAATTCTGACCAGGCAGCAGTCAACCTCCAGCAAAGCCATGTCTTCCTCCCTGTGGGCTCATGTCCCCTCCCCCATCTGAACCCTACTGGGTGCTTGTGTTGCCTACTTGCAAAACATATGCTTGGCTGGTTGCTTGGTGTCTGCTGTTTATCCGTCTCTTCCTACTTAACTTCTGTTTCTTCTTAGCCCATCTGGCTCCTGTGGTACCTGTCTTTCACTCATATTGTGTCTGCACTTTGATACTGCACTCCATGCACCCTTTCTCCTCCCTCTACCACCATCCCTCCCAGGGCTTGGTGACTCTTGTTCTCTCAGGAATCACTGGCATAAACTCCTAACCTTGGGTGTGGGTCCAGTGAAGGACTGCTCAGGAGCCTGATGTGGGGGTGTCATTGCAGTACTCTCAGGGTACCTTTCTGAAGGAAGTCAGTGTGGGTGGGTGAGGGGCAGCATGTGTCTTTCCTTGGATTGGGAAGAGGGCTAGGTCCTGGTAGAAACCTCCCTTTCCCCAGGCCCCTCTGAGTTTCCTTCATTCCAGAGGTAATTTGGGGGGTAGGCATATCATCCACATCAGAGTCCCACAGATGCTGCTCTCTGCAACAGTCATGGCAAAATGGCCTGTAGGTAGCAGTTGGAGAGAGTAGGCTAGAGAAATCCCAACCTTCTTTGACCCAGAATCCATTCAGCTCCTTTTGACTCAGGAGAGGCTGTGGCAGTGTGGTGGCCTGGGCAATGCGGAGGTCCCACAAGTGCCCTTAGTGAGCAGCCAGGGGACTAGGGCAGGGGTGGTCTGGGAAGGCAGCTGTTTACCAAGGGAGATGGGTGAGCTATGCAGCCCCTTCCCTTGCCCTGTGCTGGGGGATCAACCCCTACCCCACCTCCCCAACTCTAGCATCTTGGCTCTAGCTTTGCTCCCCAGTCTTTCTCTCCCTTCCCACCTCTCCCACCAGCAACCACATCCCAGCAAACACTTCCACCCCAGGAAGAGCTAAACACACCGTGCAGGTTCACACTCACCCCTCCAACGCAGCCCTCTTCCTTCCCGGCATGAGGTGGCAGCTCATGGCTTCCCTAGGATTCACGAGGCCTCAGATGAAGACAGAACCAGTGGGTGGAGCCTGGAGGAGGATGGTAGAGAAGAAATGGAGGCCCCACAGGGGCAGAGCTGTCATTCATCTGCCTTTCTGGACCTGGGTTGGCTTCCAGGCTAAAGCCAGCTGCCCAGGAGGCTGCACTGGGCCTGGCGTCAACAAGGATGAACGTGCTCCAGGACCATCAGCTGCTGCTCCCATCTAAGCATCTGCTTCCCACAGAAATCCACAGGGCTTGGCTGCCAGGCCTCTCTGCGTGCCCACTCTGTGGCTCTGTTCTCTGTCTCTGTTGTTCCATCTGCCTGCTCCACCGGCTGCCTGGCTTAGCTCCTCTCTGCCTCCTTATTTCTCTCCCAGAATCTTTGTCCTGCTTCTCATTTCTCCCTGTCTTTATCCAGTCCCTGAGGTCTTGGTTTCTTTCTTCCTTTGACTTTATTAATCATTTTACCTTTTGCTTCTTTGCTATTTCCTCTATTTTCTCTCTCTCTCTCTCTCTCTCTCTCTCTCTCTCTTTCTCTCTTTCTCTCCTTCCCTCCCTCTCATACATATTCAGTGGCTCCTTGAAAATTCACCTAGGTTATTTTATGTGAAAGCCTAGATTTGCTTCAGTACTGAAACTTCTTAGTCTCTAATTCTAGCACCCTGTCTCATACAATAGTACAGATTGTCTAGAAGATGTCTGTAAACCCACTTTCCATTGAAGCAGAGCTCACATTGCAAACTTCTTCTGATTTGGACAGGGCAGTCGTAATGTGTGTTGAAGCCCACAAACAAACCACAGCACCATGGGCAGGTGACACTGTGGAGGACACGGACTGTTTCCTCTTGAAGGAATCCTAAGAGTCAGCCCTGGAAATAAACTTAGGATCCAAAGTGTCTTATCCTTTGGTGCTCTTTCAATCCTTTTATATCCTCTCTATTATCCCCTTACAACTCTCATGGGAGGTTTATAAATGAAGAAACAGCAGTGTTCAAACTATAAGTCACTCTACCGCACTGCCCAGCATTTGAGGATCAGAACTGGAATCAGACAGAGTCTTAGCTTCTGGATTTTCAGCCCTTAACTGTCAGGCGAATGAACAGAAAGAATAAGACATAGAAAGTGGCAGTTCAAGGGCAGGAGAAGTGAAAAGCTCAACAGAATATGGAAGGGGCAATAATGATGGAACCAAAGAGAAGGAAGGAAAGGTGTGAGTGGCAGGATCTGGCACCTTCTGGTGCTTGCTTCCACCAGCCTATTGGTTTTACCTATGTTTGAATGTGAGGTGTCCCCCAAAAGCTCTTGTATGACAATTCAGGAAGGGTGAGGTGAAATAATTAAGTTATAAGAGCCTTAACCCAATCAGTGAGTTAATCCTCTGATAGGAATTAACTGGTAACTGTATGCTGGGAGAGTGTGGCTGGAGGAGGTGGGTCATTGGGGGTGAACCTTTGGGGTATATATTTTGTATGTGGCATGGAGTTTCTCTCTCTGCTTCCTGGAACCACAACCCTCTTCCCTCCACCACATTCTTCTGCCATGGTGTTCAGCCTCACCTTGAGCCATAAGGAATGGAGGCAGACTCCTATGGACTAAAACCTCTGAAACTGTAAGCCCCCAAATAACCTTTACTTCCTTAAATTGCATTTGTCAGGTCCTTTAGTCACAGCAATGAAAAAGTTAATTAACACATTTGTCTTCTTACTGTCAAAGGAACCAGTTATAAGTTCAAAGTAGCTGGAAGGTGATCAGGAGCAGGGTCCATGAGGAATGGACTGGTCCTGGGCTGTCATCAACCTCCCCTATGTCTCCTGACTCTGGTCTAAGCCCCCTGTACCTCCTGTATACCTGTCTTTTAGGAACACTATGAGGTTTATGGTCTCAGCCCTCTACCCAACTCACATCTCTGACAGGCTTGTTTACTACTGTGTAGACTGATATGGGCCCCCATTCTGGAGCTATCAGCAGCTATGCAATGAGAAGGAGAGCTCCTGACACCTCCCTACCCTGCCCACAAACACCAGCCTCTTTTAGCCAAAGACAGCATGTCAGCCCTGAGATTTCCTCTGTTGCCCCAGCTTGACTTTTCTTCTACAACCAGCAGTTTCCTAGTTTTTACATGAGGCTTCTGGGCCAGTGTCCTAATTTTTTTCCAAATTTTTCATTTTTAAGTCTATCTAAGAAAATAATCAAGCCTAATAAACAAAAATGCACTGTGTGATTTAACCCTTCATCCCACTGCAGAAGGACTAATATCAGTCTGGACCCCTTTGCCTTGTCCTCAGAGAGGGCACCAGGTCATCCCTTGGCTCCTCTCATATACTCCTTCTGTGGACTTGGATGTCATCATGTTGAGTTCTGGGCTCTTGAGCAGCATAAGGAAACAGGAGGAGAGCTGGAGCATCCCAGGGCCTCCCCAGGTGACCAGACTCTGATGAAGCAGGCAATGTGATATTTTAGGGGAGTAGTGAAAGCAGTGGTTTCCCTTTAATTTCACATGGAAGACTATGCAAGAAATAGAAGTGCCAAAAGAGCTCAGTGAGGTAGTTCAACTAGATCAGCTGTGAGGAATGGGTCCACTCACTAAATCTTTCTGAACTTCAGGTTCTTATCTGTTAAGAAGGAACAATAATAATCCTGTTTCATAGCATTGTTGAGAAAATTAAATTAGAAACTATAAGTGCAAGCCCTTTGCACATTATAAAGATTTCTAGAGAAGTTGTTATTGATAAGCAGATGTGGAGAGTTTGAGTGTGAGGACCAAGGGAGGAGAGGAAGCAGCAATTACCACTTCTCCATATGAAGTTCAGTGAGGGAATTCAGAGAAAGAATTCAGGAACAGATAGATGCCTCAGAGCCTGAGGAACCTCAGGGGAAGAGGAAGGCAGATACCCCATTGTCTCTACAAGCTGTACCTGCTAAGAGGACCATCATTTTCTTCCATAGTCATCACTAGAATATTGCAGCCTGCAGACTTTTGCATTAGGTTGCAGAGATACAGGAACTTGGGTTGCAGAAATATTGCATTACCTGATGGTTGGCATATCAGGGTACAAAAGTGAGGACCCAGCAGGAAAGGGAATGGATGGTGGGTCTGCTGAGCAGAGTGCAGCTAGACTTTCTTCATGAATGAGAGGACAGAAGACAGGATCATGGCTTGAAGACTGACTCTAAAAAACATGATATCACTGTAAACTTAACAACTAAAGTGGGAAAAGGAAACATTAGAACATTAAAGACATTAAAATATTCTTTATCCTCTTCCATTGCATGAGGGCAGCAGGCTGCCTTTAAAGCTCCCATCTACATTGTATCCTCACAGAATTATAAGTTCCTCTTAGACAAGGACCTTGTCATTTTGGATTATATTTCTGTGCAGTGCCTTGCAGACACATCCATTTAATACATATTACTTGACTGAGTGATTGGAAAAGAGCAGGAACAAAGAGAGGGGGAAATAAGAGGTGAACTGTTTTTATGTAATCCATTGTGTAGGAGACCTGAGCATCAGAGGTTTGGTACTGATCAGGATGCAATTTAAATTTGACTTTCTGCCTGAAAAGAAATGAAGTCATAACACCAACAAATCAGCTACCTTGTACTCTTTCTATCTTGGCAGGGTATGGATAAGATAAGAATATCAGACTGTTGAGGGTAGAAGGCACAGTTGTCTAAGGGCAGAGGGATGTGGAATATATTTAAGGAGTTATGGAGCTCAAAGAAACAGTTTAAAATATTAGATTGGACTAGTCAGTCCAATTCTTGCTAAAGAGGAAACTGAGGCCCAGGAAGGCTAATGTGACTTGTTTAAGATCACCAAATTTGTTGGTGGCAGAACTGGGAATAGAACATGGGTCTTCTGATTCCCAATCCCGAGCTGTTCCCATGACTACAAACTACTTCCTAAGAATTGGTCCCAAAAAGAGTCATGATCCTAAAATAAGATCTCTTTCAGGCTTGGGGACTTAAGGGCCGACCAAGGATGAGTATGTACTAAATAGTATATACTAAGCACACTTAGTATATACTAAGGACACACTTAGTATATACTAGGACAGTATATACTAAGGACACTCTGCCTGACCCTGTCTTAGCCCATGATTCTGGCAGAGGTTGTGGGTGTGAGAGCTTCTCCTAAGAAAGCACAGATCAAAGAAGAAAGTTTGTAGTAGGTGCACCCTGTATTAGAAAGAGGCTAGGGACTGAAAACTCCTCTCCAGGCTTTCCTGATGGCACCTCCTTGGCACTCAGGGATGGTGAAGAGTCCACTGTCATATCTTCTGCCTATAGTTCAAAGAATTGGGTTGAGAGTCTCATTCTGGCTTGCTGGCTTTTTCTCCTGCTCGCCTCCTTGAACTGCACCAGGAGGGTAAGAAGAATGGGAAAAGATAAATAGCCAGAGGATGAAAGATGCCCATCTGTTGTGTGGGCGAGGGAGCCCTGAGGAAGAAGGTACACTACTTGGACTCCTACCTATGAGGCTGAATTGGGGATTTCTGGCTTTGCCAGGCCGTGAGGAGTAGCCAACATCTGTGGGAGGTCAGAGGATAGAATAGAAACAGTTGAAACTTAAAAGCCAGTTAAAATTGGGCATTAGTTCTTTATAGCCTGATTCAAATTACCAAACTTCTCTGGACTGAGTTTCTCACTCTATGATATGAATGGTAACAGGGTTATTTTGCTAAGATTTCTAGATTTACTAAATGTTTGTTCCCTTTCTTTCCATTATTTCATTTAGGCCCAACTACTACGCTTTGCTCTCCGAGCTTCTGAGAGCAGAGTTGACCAGGCAGTCTTCAGGAAATGGTCCCCTTGCTGTGTGGCTTTTAGAGGGTCTAGTGTGTCTTATTGAGGATCCCATTCCTTGGGGGAACAGGAGTCACCATTAGGCAGCTAGACCTCTGGGCCACAGAGGAACATGTGTCTTTTAAACAACCATGCAAAGTGATCACTGCAATAGATTCTGGGTTCTGAAAGTTGGACCACTGCTCTAAGAGTATATGCTTCAGGATGTTGGAGAGGGCACTCAGTCCCTAGGGCACCGAACCCAAAAGCTCAGGTGCTGCTTCTAGTCACAAGAGGTAAAAGATCATGTTCACAAGGACTTGGTCCCTCTCTGCTCTCTGCTGGATATCATTGAAAGAGTTCAAACCTCAGTATTTTACCATTTTGTGGCTTCATGTTTTTGGGCAAGTACTTATCTCTCTGAGACTCAATTTCCTTCTTGTAAAAAAGAAGGCAATACCTCAATTAAAAGTTTGCTTTGGGTCTGGGTGTGTAGCTCAGTGGTATAGTGTACTCTAAGCATGCACAAAGCCCTGGGTTCCAACCCCAGCAACCCAAAAAAAAAAAAAAGTTTACTTTGAAAATTACATTGAGATAGGTGCAATGTTTAATCACCTCTCAATAAAAGGCAGCACAAAAGGTCTGGCAGAGGAATGGGCATCTCTGTGTTTGGGCTGCTTCTCCAGCAGTAAGCCCCTCTGCTGGGGAACTGGCTCAGCCCCATCCCTGTCTTCTCAGTCTCCTTGGGGACCTTCTTGGTGCCAACCTTTGCCCTTTGTCCCCTTTGCCCACTCACAGCAGACCCTTTCACACCTCAATTAGCCACTTAGAGAAAAGAAAGCACAAGTGCAGGCTGGGGAAACCTGTCCAGACTGTGATGAATAGTTTCCCAAGCCTGTTGTTGCCATGGCAACCAGCTGGGAACACCGTTTCCAGAGCCTAAGGCGCTCAGACACGTATGGGGGGGGGGATGCTGCCCTGCTGGGCTGCCCACTCTCCTTCCCCCACCCTGGCCTCCTGGCGCTCTTAGCAACAGCCATTGCCATTGCCATCGCAACCACTTTCAGCTTCTGCACAGGCCAGGGCAGTGTCCAGGGAAGCTCTGGAAGCGGGGGCTGAATCCTGCATCTGTGTATGTGTAATGGGGGGGTTAGTTTGAAGTTGGAGAGGCTAAGATTTGGCCATCTTAGCCATGATAATAATTATAAAATTACAAGGATGCTTCCTGATTATATGGAAAAGAGGCTCATCAACTTGTTCTAAGAACATTCTCATGTATCTGGGGACAAGTGAATTTTTCTAGAAAAATAATTTGTAATTTTTATCATATTCTCAAAGACGATGAAGGTTCCCAGTAAGAATCTTAATTACAGAGGCTTTCAGAATCAGAATGAACTCAGGGACTGGTTGAACAGGCAGGCTCCACAGAAGCTTAGGAAAAGGAACCAGTACAATGTGAAGTGGGAGAATGTGACATGCTGCCCTGGTCTGCTCCAACCCACAGGGTCCCCACCATCTAATATTTTCCCCACCGTGGACCTCTGAGCAGAGGAGACAGGAAGTCTGTCTCTTAACACAGCCGTCCCTAGTATTCTATCCTTTCTGCCCCAGAGGTTAATTGTGCTTCTAGAGTGTTCACTTTTTGCCAGCCTCTGAGCCTCTTGTTTTATATACACTGTCCACATTATCACCTTTAGCCCTCATTCAACCAGGTAAGGAAGGTTCTTAACATTACCATTTAAAAGACGAGAATAGGGGGTGGAGCAGTGACTCAGCTTGCCTGACATGCTCAAGGATCTGAGTTCAAACCCCAGCACCACATACACAACTAAGTGTTGGAGTAATGAAAACCAGAAGAAAAAATAAAAGTGTTTCTCTCTTTCTCTCTCTCACTGTCCCTCTCTCTTAAAAAAAATAAAAAGAATATTATCTAGGAATGGGTGTGCACACCTTTAATCCCAGCAAATTATGGGGCTGAGATAGGAAGATTGCAAGTTGGAGGCCAGCCTGGGCAACTTAGTAAGACTCCGACTCAGTACAAAAACAAATAAATAAAAAGGGATAGGGTGCACTCTTGGGTTTGAGTCCCAGTACTGCCGAGAGAGAGAGAGAGAGAGAGAGAGAGAGAGAGAGAGAGAGGGAATGAATACTGGAAAGAGAGAGGGAATGAATACTGGAACAACAACAGCAAAAATACAAGCGGTTTTCTCAAGTCTGCAGTTTGAAATTGGAGAAGTTAGATGGAAGTGGAGTGTTAAAGAGGACAGGGCTAGGGGTTGGAGCAGTGGCTCACTGGTACAGCACTTGCCTGGCATGGGCAAAGACCTGAGTTCGAACCCCAGCACCACATACACAACTAAGTGTCAGAAAAACTAAAAAAAGATGAAAAAAATAAATAAAATTGATTCTCTCTCCCTCTTTTTTTCTCTCTTAAAATAAATAAAAAAATAAAGAGGACGACCCTGGAGTCTGAACCCAGCTGTACTCATGACTTAGATTACTTAATCCTTCACTTGCAGCTGCATTTGACGTTATGGATTATTCCTGCTCCAAAAGGATAATTAGGGGAGTGAAATGAATTGAATCTGTACTTGAAAAGTTCTCAGAACAGTATCTATCACAAAAAACCTAAAATAAGCAACCAACAAAAGAATCCCAGAGTTAAATAGAATCTAATTCAACCACAGGTCTATGTAATTCTAAAGTTCATGTATTGCCATAGATGTTTTTTTGGGAATATTTTATAGTGCTAGTTTGAGGACTGGTTCCTAATAAAACTGAGGAGCACATGCTTTGAATTCAGCATTGCTAAGTGAGCATGGGTGAGTTGTACAGGTATGTCAAACCTCAATTTCCCTATTTCTAATGTACAAGGCAATAATATTACCAGGCTTTCTCAGAAGACAGTCATATGGTAATTTTTTATTGATTACATGAAAACCAAATGAAACAACCTTTGGGGAAGTTCTTTATAAATTGTACCATGCTACAGAAATGCACTTCAAATCCTAGCAGTCAGACCCTCTCCCCCATGTCCCATGGGACTGTGTGCCCTTCCCTGATACCTCTCCAGGCAGGCAGATGGCATGGCGCCTTTTAGTACCCATGTGCCTGGGCCAGAAGCCAAATGAGGATGCTGAGGAATCCCACAGAGGCAGATGGGCCCCAGCCTTGGTTGGCAGGGATGCAAGGAAGGCAGGTGTGAATGTGAGGCTAGAAAGAGAAGCAAGGGCAAGAGGATGGGTGGAGCCATGGGAAGCCCTCCAAGGGGGTGTTACAGACCACACCAGGGTGTGTGGCAGCCTTCTCTAGGAGGTGAATAATTAGTGGAAATGAGAACAAGCTTTATTAGTCACTGCTGAAGAAAGACACAACAGATATTATACAATCAGCTGATGGATTCAGTCTTCTATAAGATGCTGGAAGGAAGAAATTTCATGTCCCTTTTTGCCCCAGAAGTCTCATGGTGCTGAGAGCAGATGGTGAGGGGGAAGAGGGTGGGTCCTTATTCTTGAGTCACTTGGCTGCTGGGTTACCTTTTTGGGACTCTGGGAAGTACATAATGCAACCATCACCTTAGACAAATAGGCAGCCTGTTGGGAGCGAGGCGAGGGTCGGTAGAGGAGGCGATGATGTGAACAACTGAGGCCCTGTCAGAAGCCATAATTGGAGGTGATGAATCAGTGGAGGAGAAGCCAGCAGGAGTCATCACTGACTCAGGGCTGAAGCTGATTGGCTGCTCCCATCTCCTGTCTATTTCACCTGCCTCCGGAGGGAGGAGGCTGCCTGAAGAGGTGAGTGATTCAGAGACAGTTAAAGAAGTCTACACCGAGAAGCTTCTGAGGCTCGAGATCAACGATTCTTTCTTTGACCCTTTAATTCTCCAGCAGTAATATGAAGAGACTGAGTGGGGGAGGGCTCTTCTCTGAGATGTAGGGGCAAGAGACTGGGACAAATATGATGAATGCTGCTGGGGCCCTGGACATGTAAAGCAGTGATGAAAACCTACAGAAGTGTGGTGGGAAGTTCTCTACTAAAGCTTTGCTAGATACAGAGAGTTGAATTATAATCCCAAGTAGGTGCTTACCAGCTCTGGCTGGTAACTCATGCTCTCCAAGTCTGTAAAAATGAGAATAAATTGCCTACTTCATAGGGCATTGTGGGGAGGGACTCTGTGAAATGGTGTTTGTGAAGCCATGAGCATAGCTGGGACTGAATCTGGGATGGGATGGCATTTGCTGATCCCAACCCAGAAGAGACCTTATTGAGCGCATGCTTTCAGAGAAACAGCATTAACTTTCCTTTAATTCCTTTTTTTTTTTGTTACAAAAAGAAGAAACCCTGACCAGTAAGATGAACCAGGATAGGATTATATGTGTTTATCACAGTGGAATGATAATGTGTATGACAAACAGATGCAAATCACCAAAAATTTAAAAATTACAGGAAATATTGAATAAATGAAGCTGTTTTATCATTGGCAACCAACCTTCCACCTTGGAGGAAAGTGCTAAAAATACACATATCTTGAAAATGTCCAGTTGGCTTTGAGGATATCTAGATACTACTTTCTGGATTGGATTCAGAGTATTCGACACAAAAAGTCAGAAAACTGACCATTCAGAAGTAGAGAATATTTGACAAACTCTAATTCAATAGTTTCTATCTGGTCATTTTTTGAGGGAGGTTAGCAGACTGAATGAATCATGGGACTGAAGCTTGATCTGGATAAGCTCATCCAATTCTCCATCTCAGGTTGGGGCAACACCAAGCATAGGCCTTAAAGAAGTACTAATTAAGCCAGGTACAGTGGTATATGCCTATGACTTGGGAGACTGAGACAGGAGGATGGCAAGTTTGAAGCCAGCCTCAGCAACTTAGCAAGACCCTGTGTCAAAAATAAAAAAAATAAAAAGGGATGGGATGGTGGAGCTCACTGGGTTCTGTCCCCAGTAAAACACACACACACACACACACACACACACACACACACACACACAACTTTTCTTTAACTCAAAGCAGAAGAAAACTTGATGAGTAAGAAGAATGAAGAATAGATTTTCCATGGTTGCTAGAATGCAAAAGGGAGATGATGAACATGAGATGCACACGGACAAAGTTAGGCAGGGATGTCACTTCTTCAACCCCAGGGACACAGAGCCAGAGACAACAGTGTGTTCCCAGAGCCCAGCTCCAGGTGCCTCGAGTTCCTATGAAGATCCACAGAATGACCCCACCCAGGGAGTCGGCATCCTGGCAGGCTCACTCTGAGTTGCCCCTTCTCCATTTCTATGTCCTTATTTGCTCCCTCTTGCCCTCATACCACCCTGACTGCCCAACTGTTCTAAGAACACTTGCCATCTCCTATCCTTTTCATCAGGTATGAACAATTTATACAGAGCTTCCCTTTCATTTTCTTCTGTTTATTATGAAATTGGGAAAAACAAAGGTCATCTGTTTCAGATTTAGGTTTCTAACCTGTCAGAATTATGTTCTGCAAACTATATCCAAAACATTGTTAGCTGCAAGAACTCTGACAGTCAGGATGACAACTATCAGATTGGGTAACCAAGTAACCAAGACCTTTACTGCAGAGATCATTAGGAATAAAGTTCTAATTCTTCCATCTGCTGGGAAGTAAGCATGCCATTGCCTGGTGGGAGAGGGTTGATGGCCTCTTGAGCATTGTTCTTAGGTCTGAGGAGTCCAATTCTTCTGAAGGCTGGCTCCTCACACACTTTTCAGCCTCTATCAGCTGCAGAGGAACAAACACCTCTCTCCTCCTCACTTAACATGCATGGACTGCACTCTCTTGCCATTTAATGCATGGACAACATCAATCAGCATATGGATTGAGTTGCTAATATGAGAAGTGCAAATGAAAAAAGAAGAGGAGAATGTTATAGAGCTGAGGTGACCTCTTCTGGGAAGAAGATGCTTCTTGGAAGGGATTGATGAGTTGTCTTTGTCATTTCCAAAGGAGATGAAGAGTTATTGGGGGAATGGATTGGGTACTAGGAATTGAACCCCAGGACTCTTTGCCACTGAGTCACATCCTCAGCCCTATTTTTATTTTTTTATTTTGAAACAGGGTCTCCCTAAGTTGCTGAGGCTGGCCTTGAAGTTATGATCCTCAGCTTCCTGAGTCGCTGAGATTACAGGCTTGCACTACCATGCCAGACTCATAGGGAAAGGTTTTAAAAGGAGATTCTACCACAGGGCCCCCTACCTCCGGCTTTCTAAACACACAGAGGAGCAGAAAAGGAAAGGTAGAGAGAGTTAAACTGGGCCAAGGATGCTGGTTTGGTTTTCTATTTCCTCCCTGGATCCAAAAGTCAGCACCTCCTGTTGAGCCCTGACCCCATCCTCCTTACTGAAGGGATTTCACTATACTTATGTCCTTCCTAATTGGACAGTGTGGGGCTTGGTCTTCCTTGAATTCACCTGCTTTGAATTTCTGCTACAATCAGATCTTCACTGAGTTTTGTCACACAAGGCAGTTGAGATGCAGTGTTAGCCCCTGGGTGTGAGGGCACAGGATAGAGGATTGGGGCAAAATATCACATTCAGGCCAGGGGCTGATCACAGAAGCATGGATTTAGAATATACATTTGGGATTCCAGAAAGGTAAACTGAGGCTGTGTGAGACAGGATGGCTCATCAAAGAGGTTGCTCACTGGTAAAAGAACAGGCATGAAACTCAGGCCATCAAATTGTTAGCCATTCCTCTTGTGGATGGAAATTTCTCCATGGTTCTGCTGATTATATGGTTGCACAGCATTGGTAACAGAACAACCATTCTGTCCAGAAATTGTTATCTTACTTTGTTAGGCATTCTGTGAAGGGCTCCAAGGATCATGCACATTCTGGGCTGTGCTCTGGTTTGATAGAATGGGGGAATATCACCATGGCCATGGCGCGTTAAGCCTAGAGATGCACCCCCTTGCTTCTTGGTTCAAATCAGTTGTTGCAACAATCAAAGTTCTACATGGAGTCACAGAAGTCAAACCAGCCATTTCCTCTGCATTTCCTTGATTTCTCCAGCATCCAGGGTGGCTCATGATTTTCTTGGTGACTTTGCATTTTCTTACACTTGGACTTGTCATCATCACTACTCCCACAACTGATCTTGAGTGTTCTCCATCTCTCCCATCACCGCCTCCACTGGGACCTCCTCCACTCCACCTGTTGCTGCTTTCTGTGTACTGCACAGCTGGTCTTGTCCCCATCAAAGGTACTGTCCTGCCCCCAGGCTGGAGGATTGCACAAGAAGGTTCATTAAGATCAGAAGACTTTCTTTTCCCTGGAGGTGGGCTGACTTCTCTGAGCAGATACCTGCTGGCAATGTGAACACTTCTTTATCCATTCAACAAACTTCACTACATATGTGCTGTGTGCCAGGCACTATGCTACATGCTGGTGGTGACTTGTCTCCTAAAACGGGGTCTCTGCTGGCAGAGACTGTTGAATGAGGAAGACTGAAGGCAAATCAATGTCTTCCCTGCAACACAATGGACCTATGTTGGGTCATAATACACAAAGAATTTTAAAAACCAAATGGAGGAACAGTCAAGTCAACCTGGGGAACAGAAAGCTCTCAGAGCAAGGAATGCTTGAGTGTAGCTTTTGAGGGTGAATAAAGGTAAAGTGGGTGAATAAAGCTGAGGGAAGGGCATGAAATAAGGCTACTCTTGTTCCTGCTTGGGAAATAAAAAGGGAAGAGATGGGCACATGCCCAAATGCCTTGAATTCATTAGGAATCTCTCCACCCAGTGGGTGAGTGGGCTCCAGTCAGCAATCTTTTCAGTGGAGTGAGCATGTTATGGTAAGAAAGAACACTCCAACAAGGAGAGTCAGAAGACACAGCTGTGGACCTGGGACCCACCATAAATAAGTTTCTTGGTCTTGGCAAGTCACTAACATCATAGAAGAATGAGGGAATTAGACAAGATGACCCCTGAAGTCTCTTGTAGGTCCCAATTGTCCTCTCCCTCCAAAACATACAGGAAAACCAAGCAAAAGTGACTAAGGCTCACAGATCCTCCCAGAAGGCAGATTTGGGGTCAATAAAGATGGTGGCAAGAGAATGTTTTCTGTCCTGGCAGGTAAAATGAGCTGCAGGGGAACAGAGACGCTCATTCCCCCCTCATTGGATCAGAACTTCTTGTGAGCAAGAGAACAATTGGGGTCCAAGAAACCAAAACCAAAGCAAAACAAAACAAAAACCAAAACACAATAAACACCAAAAACAAAAGCAATTGAAATGCCAGTGGGAATTCTTCTAGTCACGATGTTTCATTCCAGCACCTTCAATTCTGTTATTATACCAAGTGACTTAGTCTAAAAACATTAACTCAGTAGCAAAAGTAACTGGCATCCCAGGGAGTGGTCTCTTTCTCTTTTCCCTTCGCTTCATGTTGTCTTCAGGCTCAGAGTGCCTGCCTCTCACTCACTTAAGTGCACCATCTGTGGGAGGGTTACAGGGAGTGGTAAGGGAGAGAAATTCAAGGTACCACCTTTAATGCTTTTCAAGGAAACTGCCTTTGCAATCAGTTCTTTCTAGCAGTATTCCAGGATTCTAGACTCTTTTATTTGAAACCTGGGTAAATATCTTTCTCTACTTTATGCTTTAGATTTCTTATCTCTGAAATAGGGAGAAAATGTTTGGGTCTCCTTTTATATTTTTCCTTTTCATTTCCTCATTATAATTATACATAATACTGGGGTTCACTGTGACATATTCATTTGTGCATGTAACAAAATTTGCTGCAATATATTCCCCAGTAGTTCCCTTTCCCCTCTCTTCCTTAAGTCAATGAGGCACTAAGACTTGGATTCTGGCCAGATCCTTAGATGGATCAAAGCTGTGCCCTTTCTGTTTGTAGGTGCTTTTCAAACATAGCTTTGAGCAGATCCCCTTCTCCCATAGGGCCATCAAGGGGACTTCTTGTTGACATCATGCCCCAAACAGTGGTGCTGGCAAGAGCTGCTGGCTCATGGAAGGCCTGAGACAACCTGTTACATCACTTGAGAAGAGAAAACTTAGTGTATTTTTTTTTAACTCCTTTCTAGAACCCATTTTGTTTGGTCTCTTCTAACTGAAAGGAAATTGGTAAAGGTCTAGTGGATCTCTGAATCATGTGAGGGCTGGGCTGGGCTGAGAACATTACCTTTGCATCTGGGATAGTTGCTTTCTTCTCATAATCTAGAGAATTTTATTTTTAGCATATTTTTTAAATTAAGGAGTTGAGTTGTTGTACAATCATAAATGCATATAAAGTAACAATGTAATATACTTTTTTATTAAAAAATTGTTGAACAATCAAACATGCTTCTAACGAAACATTATAATATATATATATAAATTCTAAAAATTAGTTTTACCCCCTAAAGCCCCCCCTAATTACTCCCCCTTATCCCTCCCCCCCTCCCATTCCCAATACATCTCTATAGATGTCTTAGGTTGTATGTCACTACACTTTTTCAGGATTTATGAGACTGACGCGCTACCCACTGCACTAACGAGGCACCTACTTTTTCAGGATTTAAACATGAGACTTGACCTCCTTTCCCAAAGGCCAGGGTCTAGCTCCAGCCTCCACAAATGAGTGAAGACATTTGACCCTTGGTTCTCTGGGCTCTGCTGACTTCACTCAGCATAATTTCTTCCACAGTCATCCATTTACCTTCAAAGGCTGCAACATCATTGTTTCTAATTGATGAATAGAACTCCATTGTGTGTGTGTGTGTGTGTATCAGAGCTTTTGGATCCATTCATCCAATGAGGAGCATCTGGGTTGATTCTATAATTTAGCTGTTATAAATTGAGCTGTTATGAACATTGATTTTGCTGTGTTGCTGTAATGTGTTGATTCTAACTCCTCTGGGAAATTATCCACAAGAAGAAGAGCTGGGTCATATGGTGGATCCAACCCTAATTTTTTGAGGAGTCTTCACACTACTTTCTAGAGCAGCTGTACCAGTCTGCAGTTCCACCAATAGTGTGCTAGTATTATCTCCCCACAAGCTCCCCAACATTTCTTTTTTAAAAATTTTTATTAAGGAGTTGAGTTATTGTACAATCATAAATGTATGTAAAATAACAATATGATATGTATTTGCTCCTAAACCAGAGTTATCCCCACATCACACTCACCCCAGTCTCTAGATTCTTCTATATTTCACCCCTACAACTAATATAAATGTTTAGATTGTGAATTTTCCAGAATTAAATGATTGCATAAGTGTTATTTGGATTCTTGCATGGGATGTAAAGAGTATGTTACATTGTTGATTGTCTCCCTAGATCCCTCCCTATACTTCCTCCCTATCCCCTCCCCTACCATCACCTCCCCTTCCCCCCTACATATCTATGGTTTCCATACAGTATGTGTTGCTACGTCTTTGCTGGGTCTAATACATGAGTTTGACATCCTTTCACCCAAGCCTGGGTTTTTCTCTAGCCTTTACAAATGAGAGAAAACATTTGACCCTTGAGTCTCTGGATTTGCTAACTTTACTCATGATTTCTTCCATTGCCATCTATTTACTTTCAAAGACTCTAATATTGTTATTTCTAATAGTTGAGTAGAATTTCATTGTACATATAATACCAGAACTCTTGCATCCATTCATCCAGTGAATTTGGAATTTGAAATATGGGTTGATTCCATAATTTAGCTATTGTAAATTGAGCTGCTGTGAACATTTATTTTGCTGTGTTGCTGAAATGTGCTGATTCTAGCTCTTCCAGGAAAGTACCCAGAAGAGGAATAGCTGGGTCGTATGTTGGATCCAACCCTAATTTATTGAGGAGTTTCCACACTGCTTTCCAGAGTAGCTGTACCAGTCTGCAGTGTGCTAATGTTCCTATCTCCCCACAACCCTTCCAACATTTGTTACGTTTGTGCTCTTCATCTTTGCCAGTTGGAGTGGAATGAGGTAAAAATCTACATGTGGTTTTGATTTGCATTTCTCTGATTACTAATAATTTAGAACACTTGCTCATGTGTTCATTGACTTGATCAATTTTGAGAAGTTTCTATTTAACTCTCTGGCCCATTTATTGATTGGATTGTTTGTATTTTGAGTTCTTTGTAAAATTTGGATATTAGTTCCCTGTTGGAGGAATCACAGGCCAGATTATCTCCCATTCTGTAGGTTCTCTCTTAATAGTTTTGATCAATTCCTTGGCTGAAAAAGATTTTTAACTTAATAACATCCCACTCATTAATTCTTGACTCTTTTTTGCTTTGGGAGTCTTGTTGAGGAAGTCTTTGCCAACTCCCACATGCTGGAGTGTTTCTAATTTTTCTTCTAGCAGTTGTATGGTAGCTGGCTTAATTCCTAGTTCCTTGATCCATTTTGATTTGATTTTTGTGCAGGGTGAAAGATAAGGATCTAATTTCAACTTCTTGCAAATGCCTTTCCAGTATGTCCAGAACCATTTGTTGAACAGGCTGCCATTCCTCCATGTTACATTTTGATCCCCCTTTGTTAAATATCAGCTGTTTAGAGATTTGTGAATTTGTCTTAGAGTCTTCTATTCTATTCCATTGGTCTTCATTCCTACTTTGATACCAGTACCATGCTCTTTTTGTTACTACAACACTGTAGTATAGTTTTAGATCTGGTATTCTGAATACACCTGTTCTGTCTTTCTTGCTTAGTAATGTTTTGTCTATGTTGGGTTTCTTGTTCCGAATGAATTTGAGAATGACTTTTTCTATATCAGAAAAGGATGACATTGGTATTTTGATGGGGATTGCATTGAATCTGTGTAGTGCTTTTGGCAGAATGGCCATTTTAATTATATTTATTCTTCTTAACCAAGAATAAGGAACATCTGTCCATCTTCTCAGGTTTTCTTCAATTTCTATCTATTAAAGATCGAACATTAAGATCAATAATTTTCATTGAAGAGATTTCTAGATGATGTTGTGATGATACAATCCTATTATTTGTCACTCAGCATCTTATATTTTAATGATTAAAAATATTATCCCTGGGGCTGGAGCGGTGGGTCAGCGCTTGACTGGCATGTGTGTTCCAACCCCAGCACCATGTACACAGCGAAATGTCAGAGTGGTGAAAGCCACATGAAAAACTAAATAAAATTGATTCTCTTTTTCTGTCTGTCTCTTTCTCACTGTCCCTCTCTTTAAAAAAAATATCATCCATTCATATTTAAAGTGTTTCAGGAGAAAGAGTAGAATGATATACAATAGGTTTTAAACAAATGACTGGTTTTGTAATTGCTGATGATTATAACCCTAGCTTTAGTATTTATGAGTGTAAGGAAGAATTAGAATCATGATCTGTTATAATATAACAGATCTCACATGGTGTAAATTCCAGACTCACATGGTGTAAATTATGATGTTTACTTTTACATCATTAAATGGAAATTGTGTATATGAGTAGAAGATTTCTATCTTTTTATCATTTTATCTTCATTCTAAGAATGAGAAAACTGAGGTCTGGAGAGATTAAACACTTGCTTATCTGTGGTCACATTGTCAGAGGTGACAGGGCTAAGATTAGAACAGTCTGATTTCAAGTCTCATTTTCTGCCTATCAAATCATAATTCTTTTTGGAGAATGGGTAAAGACAACAACTTCCCAGAAGCTTGTGAACTCCGTTGTGGATCAGGAGAAAGGAGAAAGGAACTGCTCATGGTGACACAGCAAGTAAGTGACTGAGCCAGGCATAGCACCCCTAGCTCCTGGAGGTCAGTCTGGCATCCCCACTCATCCAGCTTCCAAGGAGAGAGTTTTTTTTTTTCCCAAGTTCAAATGTATTGATAAAAACCTATACAGCTCTGCAAACACTGTGCAGCTATTCCAAGAAGGAAGGCAGTTGGAGTTGTCTGGGTTCCACAGCAGTGAGTGGTGCATCCGTGTTTCCTTCCATCCAGAAAGGAAAAATGATCACAGCCATGCTTGTACTGGCAATAAAGGTTTACTGGGTCCCCACTGGGAGAATATTTTGTGTATATATGAGTCAGGGAGTGATGGGATTAAAAGGTGCCTCCTTATTCTTGCCAACGAGAACTCCCTGCAAAGCAATTAAACTGTGATGAGCTTTGGAGGGGGCTTCCTAACCACCAAGAAGCCAGCCCTGGATTTCAATGCAATGCCATTTAGCACAGTTCCTTTCCCACCAACTGTCTGCTATGACACCATGGAGCTAAATAGCAGAGCTGCCGAAATAACAGTCAAAGGAGAGGGAAATTAAGAGGCATCAGCAAGGGAAAAACGTATTTTTTTCTTCTTTTCTTAAGTGAGGAAGGTAATGAGACAGTGATCAATAAAATAGACAGATGCAAGATACCTGTTCCAGATGGCAAGAGGCAGTGAAGTCCTTTGTGGGGCAAATTAGTCTAGGATGACAGCCATGCACTCAAAAGAGAGGGCAGTGATGATAACAGCCTCAATTAATACAGAGCCTGATGCATTTGGGGACTTCTCATAAACGTGCACTTACTTGATCACATTACTACCCTGCCAGATGAGGCAGATATTAACATCATTTCATATGTGAGAAAAAGCTGTGAGTTTTCATAAGTAGTGGTAGATATGGTACCAATCTCAATGCTTTTTGACCACCATCCAATGCTGATGAATTTGATAGGACACAGCAGTGACTTTTCCAGATATTGGAGGGCCATTCTGAACATGAAGTTGACACAAAGTATTTGCAAAGGGGACAACTGTAATAAGGTTTTGCCATGCTTCCAATCCACATGGCCACCATTTGACATTGCCATCAATATCTATCACTGTGAAGGAGCAGATGAGAGTCTTTTTCTTGACTTCTGTCTTGCATCTAAAAGGGACACTAAGAGGTGGACATGCATATTGTAATAGGTCTATGTCACCCAGTTCACCTTGTGAAATGTCTAATGCAGAGACAGCTATATATTCCTGTGCCACAATCTCCTCTCTTTTTTAGACAGGCAAATATAAAAGTCCTCTTCCTTCTCCTCGAAGTCCTCAAACAGCACATCTTTCTCAAAAGGTCTTTCTTCTCCTGCCATATTTTCTTCTCTCCATTTTCTCCTAGCTCCATCCTCCTTGCTGAACCCCATTGAATGAAATGATCTCCCCTTAATTCTATTCTTCTTTGTGGGACCAGAGAAGTCCAAAAGTCTCCATCTCAAGTAACTGAGAAAATTGACTTGCCAGGTGCTGGTTGTGTTAACCACTAATTACAAGTCTAGGGAATGACTGTTTGAAATCACATTCTTCCCTAGCTTGACAAGATCTCCCATAATAATACTATGGTAGAGCCTGAAAGAATCTTGAAGACTTCATAAAGAAAGAAGCAGCCCAGGTCCCAAGCATTGAGTAACTTGTCACTTGGTCACTCCTTCCAATGTGATTCCCATTAATTTAACACTTTTAGTTTACCCTACCCCCACTTCAACTATGTTCTTTATAAACATCTTACAAGGGAGAGTGCTTTTATGCTTGGTATGGAGAAGGTGACTAAAGTTTCTGTCAATCCCTTAAGAGAGGACATGCAACCCTAACATCAGCAAAGTCTTTCTAGCTAATTTTCATTTGTCTTGCTGCCCTTTTTCCCAATCTTTTTCACAGAAGAGAAAGAAAAGCAGTTTCCATGCTTATGTATTTTTCCACAGATCTCAAACAGGCATATTTGACACCTCCCAGTGACCTTCCTTCCTCTTACCTGGTTTGGCCTTCTCTTGTTGATGTTAAAGGATCAGAACTCCCAAGCTTATAAGCCATATGCTTAGTTCCCTAAAGTCAAATAAAGGTCAGTCCATTGGAGAACTGACTCTTTGCTTAATGGCCAAAAAAGTAATATCTTTAAAAGCTATCTCTTTTTTTTTTCATGCCAAAGTTCAGTTTGATTTATTAGGTTAGATCCAGATTAGGCTTCTGGCACTCAAACATGTCAGAGAGCTAAAAAGGGAAAGAGAGCATGTGAGATGGAGGACAAAAGTAGGTAGGTTTCAGGGGAGCTCCCCAATTCTCTACCATGTAGTTCTCAATACGTGCCCATAAACATATTGAAAAGCATTTGCAGAACTGCCAAAGAAGCCAGGCTAAAACTATAGGAGAGCCTGGGTCAAGGAGAAATGCAGAGAAGAGTGTGAGGTCTCCACAAAAGGTGTGAGACTCAGCACAGGATCCAGACTGTGGTGCCCAGCTTAGGCTCCTGTGCCACATGGCTGAGCCATGATCAGTTGGAAGTGGTTGGGGAAGAATGGATACATATGAATTTAAACAATTTTATATTTTTAAACAGTCCAGTCCAATAGCACAGCAAGAGTATCTAATAAGCACCTATCATGTGCCTTGGAACTACAAGTGCAAGACTATACCCAGTCATTGCAAAGGTTTGCATTTCTGCATGAATTTTTATTCATACTTCTTGGTGAAAGTCATGTTTGAAGAACAAACTAAACATTTTATACTAATGAGTTCCATTTATTCAATTATTAATGTACAACTAGCCATTAAGAATGAATACCTTTTCCTTAAATATGCCACATCCTTTTTAAAAATTTTATTTATTTATTTATTTTTTAAAATTTTCTGGGGATTGAACCCAGGGCCTTACACATTAGGAAAGCACTCTACTACTGAGCTACATCCTCAACCCTATATACTAATTTAAAGTTTTTTCTCTTTTTGGTACCAGTGATTGAACTCAGAGGTGCTTAATGACTGAGCAATATCTCTAGCCCTTTTTATTTTTTATTTTGAGACAGGGTCTCACTAAGTTGCTTAGGGCCTCACTAGGTTGCTGAAGCTGGCTTTAAACTTGTGATCCTCTTGCCTCAGCCTCTTGGGCCACTGTGGTTACAGGTGTGTGCTACTGTGCCTGGCTTGATTTAATTTTTAATTGACAAAAAGTTGTAGTTATGGTGTACCACTTGAAGTTATGATACATGTACATATTATAGAATGGCTCAGTTGAGATAATTTCATGTGTGCATTGTCTCACATGCTTATCATTTGGTAGGGAGAACGCTTTCTTAGCAATTTCAAGTATATAGTACATTGTTATAAACTGAGTCACCATGTCCTACAGTAGATCTTCTAACTGAAATTTCATATTTCTTGACCAAAATATCCCCAACTCCCCTCTGCATGAATTTTTGAAAACCTGTGATAGCTCCTCAGGGATTGCCTTTTAGAGCAATTGTAATTTAGCTTTATCAGCATCCAGGTTCTCTGTCTACCCCAGCTTTAGTATCTTTGGCTAACACTGATTTATGTGTCCCTGACAAATATTGTCTCTAGTCTATGTTTTCCAGTATGGACCTTTTGTTCTTCATTGTCAGGAACATTTTATCATTGGAACATTCCCTTCCTCTCTTCCAGAGTTTCCATCATAATTTCCAATTAAGCTCAGGTTTTTGTCTCCGGGCAAAAGCATCCCACTTCCTTGACCCTTTCTGCTTAGGATGTTTGCAAATTTCATCCACGTTTTCCTTGAAGTGTCTCTTAACTAAAGAACAAAGAAAGAGATAGGAGAGGAGTGGTGAGTATGGGAATAGTCTCATTTTCTTCCTGAGGGTTAACCCAAGGCCATGATCTCCATGTTGATGGAAAGGAAAAGGAACCACCTACTTGTTCATGGTTTTCTAAATTTAATTGATACAAAATAATTGTTCATCTTTTTGATGCACACACACACAAACATATACATACTTTCTTTTTTTTGCTATATTGGAGATTGAATCTAGGGCCTTGGAGCCTCTAAGCAAGTGCTTTACTATTAAGCTATATATCCAAACATCTTTTAAAATTTTTCTTTGAGACAGGTCTTGCTACGTTGCACAGGCTGGCCTTGGACTTTTGATACTTCAGCCTTACCTCAGACATATGTCACCACACTCTGTTCTCAAGTATTATTTTGATAACTGTGCCATATGTAATGATCAAATCAGGGCAACTAGTATATCCATTTTCTGAAATATTTATCCTTTCTTTGTGTTGGAAGCATTCAAAATCCTTTCTTCTCTTTTGAAATATATTCTAAATTATTTCTATAGTAATTCCACTATGCTATAGAGCTCTATAACCTTCCAATACCCGCATTTTTTTTTTTACCCAATCACCAACTTTTCTCCATCTTTCCTTTTCCCACTCCTCCCAGCTTCTGGTAACCACTATTCTACTCTATTGCTATAGTGTCAATGCATTTAGCTTCTACACATGAGTGATAATATACAGTATTTGTCTTTCTGTGTCTAGCTTATTTACCATTGTTTATGTATCTAAATAAAAATTATTTTTTGAGGCAGTGATCTGTTTTTGAGGAATCAAGTCAAAGACAGACAGGCAATCATCCATAGGACACAAATAATAAAACTTCAAAAATACATTTAGCATTTATGTTATGCATAGATCAAGATAAGTGTGTTTGTCACCCTGATATAATGTGGTTAACCTGTCCCTGCCTGTTCCCTCAGGAATCTCCTCTTCCCCTGTGTCTTAAATTATTTTCAAAGGTTATACCTTTTAGAGGACAGAGGTGCAGATCCATGTGACCTTTTGACTGTAGAATCTTGCTACCTATTGTGATTTATGAGAGATAGATTGAGCTAGAGGTCATGAAGTGACTCAAGAGAACTGAGTGCTATTGATGAAGTTTTGGGCAGTGTGTCAGAAATTTAAAATGTCTGTTCTCTTTTTCTCAGTTTGACCCATTTGTATAAGTTTCATTTTGAGTGCTCTATGGAAATACCTTGCATATATATATTATGTGTCGTCATTATGAAATGGTTGACACACAAGTGTACCTGGAGCTACATGAGCTTTGTTTTATCTAGCAGCTCTGCAGTGCTTCACACTTTATGGGTGGAGAAGGTTAAGTTTGTTTATGGTTGAAATCTAGGGAAGTTGAAGCAGTTCTATTTTCCTCAGAGCCAGTAGGAGTTTTCAGTTATGGGCCATAGTCCCTCATATCCATAAGAAAAGAAAACAGAGGGTCCCTGAATCCAATGACTACCTCTGTCTTTGAAAAGCAGAGTTGCTTCCTGTTGAGGGATCCATTCAATGGGCTGGGCAATTTATGAAGCCCCAGTGGGAAAGTGGCACCTGATCTCTATCTCCAATGCCACTGACATTAATCAGGGGTCTTAGATCCCTTAAAGAAGTAATTCTCTTGGTGCTCTATCCTGAGGTTGCTGGTCAAATATAATATGGTTTCCCATTCAACTCTGGCATAGCTGTTCTTTATAAATTCAGGAGAAATTTGTGTCTCAGGCTATCTGTTTTCCTGCTGCCACACCTCAAACCCATCTAACACTCAGCCCATGTGCCCATGCTACAACCACATCCATAACCACACATACTTGTGGAGTCTATACCAGAGTCAACCTTTGCCCTCTACATGCCTCATCTGGGTCATTTGGTGGGTTGCGTTTTCTGAAAATTCTGTCTGACCCAGGTGCTAGAGTAAACCCATTAAGAGGAAGTGAAGACTCCTCCACTAGAAAATTAAGGCCAAGATAATAGAGTTTTTTTTTTTTTTTTTGCTTATTTTGTGCATAGCAGTTCTTTAATAAAGATCTGTGGCATGAATGAAAATATGAATGAATATATATGGTGGAGAGTGGAAAAGGGGAGACAGACCTTTTTTTTTTGTTGAGAGAGAATCAACTTTAATTCTTTTTTTCATGTGGCTTTCATTATTCATACACTTCATTGTGTACATGGTGCTTGGGTTTGAACCTGAATCCCTGCACATGCATGAAAGCACTGTATCTGCTGAGCTCCAGCCCCTCATTGGGTCTGTTTTTTTTTTTTTAATAAAATGATGATATATTTTATTTTTCCCTTTTTTTTTATATTTGAACAACCATACACGTTTTTAACAAAATAATATAAAATGTGTATAGATTCTGGATATTACAATTACCCCCAGGGGTGTCCCCCCAATTACCCACCCTTATCCCTCCCTTCCCCTTCCCACAGTATCTCTAAAAAAGGATTATGTTGTATAGCATTACATCTTATCTGGATTTAACACATGATAATAGACCAACTTTCTCACTCGCCAGAGTCTAGTCCCAACCTCCACAGATGAGTGGAGACAATCGACCATTAGTTCTCTGGATTAAGCTGATTTTACTCAACATAATTTCTTCCATAGCCATCCATTTACCTTCAAAGGCTGCAATATCATTGTTTCTAATTGCTGTGTAAAATTCCATGGTATATATGTACCACAGTTTTTGGATCCATTCATCCAGTGAGGGACATCTGGGTTGTTTCCATAGCCTAGCAATAGTAAATTGTGCTGCTATGAACATAGATATTGCTGTGTCACTATAACGTGCTGATTCTAAATCCCCTGGAAAGATTCCCAGGAGTGGAATAACAGGGTCCTATGATGGGCTCATCCCTAGTTTTTTGAGGATTCTCCACAATGCTTTCCAGAGGGGCTGTACCAGTCTGCAGCTCCACCAACAGTGTGCTAGTGTGCCTATCTCTCCACAGCTCGTCCAGCATCTATTATTGTTTATTTTCTTCATTTTTGCCATTCTGACTGGCGTAAGGTAATATCTTAATGTGGTTTTCATTTGCATTTCTCTGATTACTAGAGATTTAGAACATTTTCTCATGTATTCATTGGCTTGATCAATGTCCTCTGGTGAGAAGTTTCTATTTAGCTCTTTGGCCCATTTATTAATTAGGCTGTTAGTGTTTTTGCAGTTGAGATTTTTGAGGATTTTGTAGATTCTGGATATGAGACCCTTGTCAGAGGAATCATAGCCCATGATTCTCTACAATTCTGTAGGAAACCTCTTGACTCTTTTGATTGTTTCCTTGGCAGTACAAAAGCTTTTTAGCTTTATGGCATCCCATTAACTGATTTTTGACTTTACTTCCTTCACTTTTGGAGACATGTTGAGAAAGTCTTTGCCTACTCCCAAATGTTGAAGTGTTGGACCTAATTTGTCTTCTATCAGTTGCAAGGTAGCTGGTTTAATTCCTAGCTCCTTGGTCCATTTTGATTTGATTCTTGTGCAAGGAGAAAGATATGGGTCTAATTTCAACTTTCTGCAGGTGGATGACCAGTTTGTCCAGCACCATTTGTTGAAGAGGCTGTTTCTCCTCCATGTAATATTTTGTCCCCCTTTGTCAAAAATCAGATGTTTAAAGATTTGAGGATTTGTTTCGGGGTCTTCTATTCTATTCCATTGGTCTTCTTTCCTTTCTTGAT
>PVKS010006158.1:0-80232 GCA_004027875.1 Aplodontia rufa
AAAAAAAAAAAAAAAAAAAAAAAAGAGGTGGGGGAGATCATGCTGACCTCCTCAGCCCCTGAGGAGGCAGCACTACAACTACAGACCACTGGATGGTTTTGAGAGGACTGCAGAGGGGCAGGAACAGGGAGATCCATCAGGAGGCTATTGTGTAGAGTACAGACACAGTGTAAAGCTCACACTATGGCAGCGGAGGTGGGGAGATGTGGACAGATTTTAGAACTGTTCTGAAGAGAGTGCACAGGATGTGCCTTGGAACTGCAAGGAGGGTGTAAAAGACAGGAGTCAGGACTGTCAAGGCCTTTGACCTAAGCATCTAGTACAAGGCAGGTGCCTGTCTTGAGAGGCCAAGACTGGATGGAGCAGGTCCAGGGAAGGCCTGGAGACATCAGTTGTGGACAAGCACATATGTCAAGTGGAAAGTTTCCAGAGTCTGCACCTCTGGAGAGGTCCAAGTTCACCGAAGGCTCACGCACAGCAGTCAGCAAGGACATGTACCTGAAGCTTTGGAAATGAGTTCAAGTCAAGAACAAACTCAGTTTTCAAAACTTCACAAAGTTATTTGCACCGTCTCAAAAGTAGCTGTAGACTATGATAAAAAAATTCTGAGATGTACTACATTTCAAAGGCCCAGAGAGTAAAGAGATAAGGGAAGTTAAGCAATTAACTATAATAGCTGCAAAGACAATACCAAAAGACTGATTTTATTTTTAAGTATAGCAGGAAGTCCTTGGTAAAGAACTTGGTTTTTTTAATATATTAGTTTTCATTTTACAAATCTTTTCTCTAGAATGCCAGCTCCTGGGGAGGGGCCTTAAAATCCCATCATAGGGCCAGATGTGGTGGCACAGGTCTATAATCTCAGCACCTCAGGAGGCTGAGGCGGGAAGATCACAAGTTTAAATCCAGCCTCAGCAACTTAGCGAGTCCCTATCTCAAAATAAATAATAAAAAAGTGGTTGGGGATGTGGCTTAGTGGTTAAGAGCTATTGGGTTCAATACCCAGTACCCTTTCCCCACAAAAAAAGAATATAACAATTATTAATATTGACAATATAATACTACATATGGAAGTCTGGGTTATGATCTCCAATCTATTTTGGTGCTCCTGGGTCAATTTTGTTGAAATTGAGATTCAGAGTAGGAAACTTGGGACTTACGTAGATCAATGTACCTACAACTAAAATTTCTGTATAGCAGACAGGTGACAAAGCCAAGAATTTTCATTTCTAGCCCTGCCTCAAAAGGAA
This sequence comes from Aplodontia rufa, assembly GCA_004027875.1. NCBI lineage: Eukaryota > Metazoa > Chordata > Mammalia > Rodentia > Aplodontiidae > Aplodontia > Aplodontia rufa. The sequence goes on from PVKS010006158.1 coordinate 1,251, forward strand.
AAAAAAAAAAAAGGCTGTGGGTTCAATCCCCAATGCAAAAAAAAATAAACAAAAAAAAAAACTAAATACGTATATATGTTTTTAAAGAGAGACAAAGAATCAATTTTATTTAGCTTTTCATGTGGCTTTCGTTGCTCTGACATTTCATTGTGTATGTGGTGCTGCGGTATGAACCTGCATCCCTGCACATGCCAGGCAAATACAAGGACACAGGTTCAAACCCTAGCACCACATACACAACAAAATAATGAAACGTTGGAGCAATGAAAGCCACATGAAAAGCTAAATAAAATTGATTCTCTTTTTCTCTCTCATGAAAGAAAACTATTCTTAGGCCGAAGAGTCTGACTTTTGCCTCTAGCTAGGCAAGGTGATAAAAAAAACAACTTATGAAGAGAGTCTAATAATTGTACATCAGTTTAAATTCATTGTTCATTAGAACGAGATGGGCAGGACCTGAGGAGAAACAGAGGAGGCATGGGGAAGGAAATCAACCAGGCACCTGTCTTCTGTGAATATCTTTAACACACCCCCTAGCAACAGTCCCTTTTTGCTGGTCTCCTACCAAAGTAGACTCTGGCTTCCTCACCTCTGCATCTTAAGGCCTGGCTCATATTACAGTCACAAAAACCTAAAGTGAATGAGACAGTAGAGTCCAGGAAGAGGTAAAAGGCAAAAAAAAGTAAACTAAGGAACAGAATCAAGAGACTGTGGGGTGAAGAACCTGGGCCACTAAACGGATACAGGAAGGGGCAAGATAGTGAGGGGAAAAAGGAATCACAGATGACTCATGGAAAACAAGGACGCATTAACAGGAACAAGGTAATCAGGAGTACAGGACAGGCACATTATGAATAATGATTGTTGGGAATGGAGAGACTTTCAATAAATTGACTTTCCCAGTGAATTTTGCCAAAAAAGATTGTCAGATATTTATTTACATAGCAACTAACATCTTAAGTACTATATAAGAACTCCTAGGGCCACAGTAATAGGATCTCCTGAACTGTTACTAAACAAAGGTGGAACCTAGCCTAGACCAACCCTATGTTCTCTGGGGTCTTTCTCACTATCACCTCTGTTAGAAATAAAATGATTAAAAATCCTGAGGTGCTGTAAGAAAATCAAACACATGCCCAGAGTGGGTAAGCAAGACAGACTTTACTCCTGCAGAAGGGTGCACTCACAAAGGGGATCAGATGTGCAAGCACACTTGGGTGGGCAGTCTGCCTGCCTACATCACCAACCTCATGCAATCCTACCCTTCACTCTTGACTGGAAGAGCTCAGAGGTACAATCCTCATGATTGGTTAATATAAAATTGGGGTGGACCTCACTGAATGAAAGGATCCAAAAACTGTGGTACATATATACCATGGAGTTCTACTCAGCAATTAGAAACAATGATATTGCAGCCTTCGAAAGTAAACGGATGGCTATGGAAGAAATTATGCTGAGTGAAGTCAGCATAACCCAGAGAACCAAGGGTGGAATGTCTTCCCTCATCTGTGGAGGCTGGAGCTAGACCCTGGCCATTGAGAAAGGAGGTCAACTCTCATGTTTTAACCCCTGAAAAGGTGTAGTGACATACAACCTAAGATATTCGTAGAGATGTATTGGGAAGGGGGGGAAGAATAAGGGTGGGTAATTGGGGGGGGCTCTTGGGGGTAAATCTAGTTTTCGGAATTTATATATATTATATTGTTTTGTTAGAAGCATGTTTGATTGTTCAACAAATAAATTTCTTATTAAAATAAAAGAAAATAAAACTGGGGTGGATACAGAAAAGAGCTATGGGTGTAGTGGGATATCTGATAAGGAGTTTAAAAACAGATTATTTCCAACCACATGGTTCCTGACCTAAGATGGCTCCTTTTGTGTATGAACCTGGAGACTATATTCTGAAAATGGACCATTAAACGTCTCCTTTCTCACACCTCCCAGGAGACCATCTTGCTAGAGGAGGAGATATGGATGGCAGGAAACCACTCAGCAGATTCCCAAAGAGGCCACACCTACCACTTAAAACAAACAAACAAGCACTCAGCTGGGCAGGCAGTATGACACACGCCTATAATCCCAGCAGCTCGCAGCTTGGAGGCTGAGGCAGGAGGATGAAAGCCAGCCTCAGAAATCATACTCAGGCTCTGAGCAACTAACTTAGTGAGAGATAATCAAAACAAAAAAATTAAAAAAGGCTGGGGAGGGGCTAGAGCACTGGCTCAGCGGCTGAATGGCTTGCCTGGCATGGGCGAAGACTGGGGTTTGAATCCCAGCACCACGTATACAACTAGGTGTTGGAGAAACAAAGGCCAGATTAAAAACTAAATAAAAGTGATTCTCTTTCTCTCTCTCTTAAAAAAAAAAAAAAAAAAAAAAAGGCTGGGGATGCAGCTCAGTGGTTAAGCACCCCTGGGTTCAATCACTGGTACTAGAAAAAACCAAAAACCAACAAAAACAAAAAACTTTAAATTTCCAGCCTTGTTTTTCACAATTGCCAAGTGTTAACTAATATGCAAAGACAGCAAAGCAAAATATAAATAAAATAAAAAAAAAAGGCAAACACTTTCTATATTTAACACTGATATTTTTCTAATCTAGTTCACAGAAGAAACATAAAAGCTTGTTGCAACCTGTTAATTTGATTTCACAAGCTAATGTTGAAATACATTAGGCTAAAAAGGATCAAACAGACCTTCCTGTATAAAAGGCAATTTGTGTTTATTGGCCAGTCAGTCCTGTATTAACAAGTGTTCTGTAAATCTACTCAGGAATATTGACTTGTCGAGGTATTCCTGGGTTAGGGGGTTACCACATGAACCCGCCATAAGCAATTTCTCAAGCTGAGAGCACTGTACTGATAGGCCTTCTAGCTCCGGATGTCTTAACAATGGCTTTAGTTATTTGGCTTTGGCAGTTCGTATGTGAGAAGAGGTGACAGAAAATGGAGCGCAGAAGAAATCAGTACTTGGTTTGCTTTTAGAGAATTGACAACTGAGACAATCTCAAATGAGAATGAAACAAATGAAGGTTAGTTCCAAAATACCTTATCTCATGTCTGTTTGGTACGTCGTGCTTTTCAGCTTGCAGTTTCTGGGCCAACACCGAATGAAGATCCGACTTTTCCAGCAACTTGTTATCTATAAGTATATATTAAAAAAAGTTCAGAAATTAAGTTTCACACAGTCTTTATACTTTCTATCTTACAAAGCTTGGGACCAAAAGAAATTACAAAATGACCTGGCAAGGTATCAATGTGCAAAGTCCTCATTATCACCTACTGTAACAATCATAAAATCTGGGAACATACATTCCCAGATGCTGCCTGACCTAACTTGGGCAGCCCAGCCACAGCAACCCATGGATACACACGTGCAGAAATGTCACCCCCATTAAGGGCAGTTAAAATGCCTATTTTCTAAGTTATCAGTTTTTACCTCAGGAGTTAAAACACCAAATGGCAAAATGAAATGCTATGCACTGTTAAGTAATAGAGAATCACTTGAATCTGGCAAATTTGTGTACATTTTGGATCAGGGCACTATGGATGCAAACACAAATGAGAGTCCCCAACAGGAAGGCGACTAGATGTGATGTAATGTGGTCAACTGTAAAAAGGTCCAGAGAAGAATGACTTGTTTTCAGATGCTTTCACAGGTAGTGACGTTTGAATTAGGTCTTAAAGGAAGATGATAGTTCAGGCAGAAGGAATAGCATAGTTTTATGGTAAGTAGCTGGAAATAAAGGTTGGCGCCAACACATGAAAGAGCAGGATAAGAAATGTACGTTTTCTTCCAGACAAAGAGATAGTAAAAGTGGGTAGGAAAATAAAAAGTGGGTAGGTACATGAACAGAATCCATCCCTGCTCATGGAGGGTCATGGCCTACCCTTATCACAAAAATGAGATGAACAGGAGAAAAACACATTAAAGTTGTTAACATGGAGTCATATTAAATATACAATAGAGAGAAGGGGCCATATGATCAAAGCTTAAATACCCTTCTTCATAGGGGAAAGGAAAATGTGGAAGGTTATTGTCTTATTATACAGATGTCTCCCAGGTAACCTCTAGATAAAAGCCTTTGTGGGTATGGCTAATCTTTCCTACTTACTTTAGGAGATTCCTACGTAGGGAACTTAAAACAATCTCATTTCTTTTGGAATAACTTTTCTTAGTTGGAGCCCCTCCTATGCCTGAGGGAGAAACTAGGGAAGATTGGGGAGACCTGAATTCTGAGACTTTCTTCAGTTCAGCATGTCAAAGTGTCACATTTTGGGCTATCACCTGCAGAACAACAAATTGACCATGGGAACCTCGTAATACAGCTACATTTGAAGGGGGAATAACAAATCCTATAAGTCTTGAGATAAGATTTGCTCCAGAACAAAATAGACAGGATTTACATTAGCAACTCTTCCTGTTAAAAGAGCTTATCTCTCCTTTAAAGAATCTTCAGTCTAGTTTCTTCCTGATAACCAGAATATGGAACTCCTAGGCAGAAACAAGAGACAATTCTCTTATATTCAGCAGAACAGGGAAGTGATTCCACCCTTGGACATCACTGAAAAGGCTTCAAATCTAGTACTCAAGAGCTCTAATAAGGTCTTCAAAATGTTCCATCAAAGCTGGGTACTCTCTGATAAATTTAGGTCTTTTAAAGGACATGAGGTATAGGCATAGGGCGCACACCTATAATCTCAGGAATTAGCGGGGCTAAGGCAGGAAGACACAAGTTAAAAGCCATACTTGGCTACTTTGCTAGACCCTGTCTCAAAGAGTTGGGGAAGTAGCTGAGTGGTAGAGTGCCTCTGGATTCAATCCCCATCACTACAGGGGGAAAAGAAAAAGATCTGAGGCATTCAAGGGGACTTCTTTCCAAAGGTTCCTCTCACTACGGAGGCTAGAATCAAGGAACCACCACCCCTGGTGGCTTCTTCCATTTTTCTTCCATTTTTTCTCTTCAGGTTTCAGGCAGGGATTAAACAAGGAACTCCAGGCTGATGGAGGGTGAGAACTTGACTGCTTTAGTAAAGCTGGGATGAGAGGAATGCTGGTTTTGTATGATCAAACTGGAAATGATCTCCCCAAATGTCAATCCTCTGGCCTAAACAGAAGATCTGAATGGCCAAGGCTGTGTCTGACTCTCCTGCTAGTTTCTCATTCCCATCTCTTCTCAAGCCCCTCTGGCAGGCATTACCTATTAGTCCAGTGCTGATTAAACACGCATTCTTTCCAACTCTGACCTCTCGTTCTGTTCTGACTGCTCTACATCCTCTGTCCCACCACCACGTCCATTTTTTAAAAAAAATTTTTCAAGATAGAAAGTACAGGGCTAGAGTGGTGGCTCGGCGGTTACAACGCTTGACTAAGTGCAAGTACACGGGTTCAAACCGCAGCACCACGTAAGCAACTAAGTGTCGGAGCAACGAAAACCATGTCAAAAACTCAATAAAAATTGATTCTGTCTCTGTCTCTCTCACTGTCCTTCTCTCTTTAAAAAAGAAAAAGAGGACAGTGAGAGAGAGAAAGAGAAAATCAATTTTATTTAGTTTTTCATGTGGCTTTCATTGCTCTGACACTTCGCTGTGTACATGGTGCTGGAGTTTGAACTTGCCTCTTCACACATGCCAGGCAAGCACCGCAATCACTGAGCCAACTCTCCAGCCCAACGCCCATTTTTTAAATACAGAAAAACATTCTATTGATGGCTATGAGATCATGAGCACCATACATTTATAAATCATAGAGATGGCTTTCAAAGCACTTATACACAGCACTGCTTTGACTAAGCAGCAGAGCAAGCTTCATTTCCACTTTATAGATACAGCAAATCGGTCTCAAGAGGTTAGTACAGGACAAAAAAAAAAAAAATAAAATAAATTAAGGGGCAAGTGAGGCCTCCAACCCAACTAAGGGTAAGCATTCAACAAACTGAGAACTGAAGTTACACAACCTGTGAGAGAGTCATGCTGAGCAAAAGGGGCTTCTCCCTATGGTTCTGAAACAGTACTGGTCTCCCAGGACCTCTTAAGAGTACAAGGGATTAACCTGACAGTGGCACAGCGTTCCCCCTTTTTAAAGAGGGCAGATGCAGTGAAAGTGAATGCAAAAGTGCCATGACCCTAAAGGTGATGATCCTAGTTCTACGATTAATCTGCAGTGCAACCCCAAAGAATAATTTTTTTTTACTATTGGCTTGTTTTCTCTTGTGTAAAAAGGGCAACAGCAGGACCTGCTCCATCGAATTTTGGATAAGATGCCAATTATTTACCACAGTATTCAAACCTACCTGCATATCCGAATCATTTGAAACAACCACAAACACTGACACCAGTCAGCATCAGGTGACCACGCCTGTAATCCCAGAAACAGGGGAAGCTGAGGCAGGGGAATTGCAAATTCAAGGCCAGCTTAGGCAACTTAGCCAAGACTTTGTCTCAAAATACGTGCTCTAGCAACGCAACCAGTGCAGGTGCCCAGCATAGGTAAAGCTCAATTCTAGGAATTGTGTTCAATTCTAGGAATGCGGAGGGAGGAAAAAAACACATACACCTGTGTTCTATTTCCACTTACTGCGGTTTAGTTATCTGAGGTGTGGCTTGGGTTTTCACTATTTTTAAAGATCCCCAAGTGATACTAACTGAGCCAGTATGTGGAAACCATTGATTAAGCACAACCACCATTCAATAAACGCAACTAGTTTTATTTTGAATCCTATCATCAAGGTAACTCAGGAGACACTGTTTGGGACACCTCAGGAGGCACGTGGACCAAGGAATGGCTCCTTCTTCCCCCAAACGTGCCAAGTTCTATGTGGCAAAATTGGGAGATGGGGTTAGGAACCGCTCAGTAGGACGTATTTAAGAGCAAGTTAACACTTGTACCCTTAAATGGCAAGAGGTGGATGGCGTAAGGCAGAAGACCCTCAGATACCCAAGGCCCCCGTCCTCCGACCCTCAGACGCGATGCTAATTGCTCACGGGTGTGCCTCAAGTCCATCGACGCCTGTCTCATTAGCGCGATCTCCTGAAACAGATGCTTCTGGAGCCTACTTACCTTAGTGCACTGGGTGAGCTGTGCAGACCCACAGAGAATACACAATTTGGTAGTAGGCGACCTTCCACAATAAACCCGAAGGGCCAAACGAAAGAGACGCGCAGGGTCCCCAGGGCGGCCGCGCCTCGGGTTCTCGCGGGCCCCGCCGGACCCGCACGCCTGCCCACCCCGCTCCCGGCCCGCACAGGCACTGCTCACACTGCAGGATGATCTCCTCGAACGACTGCCTCTGCAGCCGGTCCCGGCGCCGCAGCTCCTCCGCGATGTGGCGCTTCCAGCGGGGGAAGTCGGCAGCGCGGACGCCCGACGACATGTCGCACGCTGATCCGGCGCCTCAGCGCCGCCTATCCGAGCGGAGACAGGCGGCGGCGGTTCGCAGCATGAGGCGACCAGCGGGCGCGGAAAGGCCGACAGCACACGGGTCAGTCCGCGCACAGGCCGCCCCCGAGGCCACCTGGGACGGTCTTCCGGCTCCCACCGGAAATGGCGTGGTGGAGCCGGAAAGCCCGCCTCCTCGCTACGTCACACGCCATACTCACGCACGCGGCCCGTGGCGTCGCAGGACGCTCCCTAGTGACGCCAGCCCGAAGCCGGAAGCGTCGGGGCACCGAGGCGGCCGCTGGGAGGCGTCCTGGCCGCACGGAAGGCCCAGCGCTGTTTGGAAGGAGTTCCGAAGGGGCTGTTTCTGCCCGCTGGTTGATTCCTTCATGACATTTACGTTTGTAGTATGTTCTTCCTTGGTCAGCCTTCTTCACCTTCTCAGGTTCCAAGCAGAAGTAAGGCTCACTGCCACTGAGTAATTGTGGATGAGCAACAACCTCTCCTAACCTGTTTCTAATCTGTTAAATGGGGGGCAGCACTGACACCTATCGCAGAGTTCCGGTGCAGATTCTAAGGGAAAATCTGTCTCATGCAGTTAGCACTGTGCGTGGTACCTGGCACGCCCACCTTTATGTAGACATCAGCCACCTTCCAAGGCCTGCCCAAAGCCTGGCTGCTCTACGGGGCACCCCAATGACCTTAAAAACAGGCTTTTTCTTGCAGTGGAGGAATGGAATGCAAATAGGAACTGACGAAGGATGTGAATAGTGTGTCAGTTTGTGTTAATCATTAGAATCCTAGAAATGAGAACCTAACAGTAAATGAGGCCTTAAAAGGTAATCTAATAATGCATGTACATGTTGAAAGGGACATGGCTTTTGAGACAAATGCCATCTATCAGCAAACTCGCTAGAATGGAAAACGAGGGTCTGTGATGTGATTGTCTAAACTCCCTTCGCCTTTGATAGGTAGTGAATTTACTGCATGACTTTGGAACTGGACAAAGTAGGAGGCCAGAGGAGAGGAAAGGAATGTCAGAAATCCTCCATTGTGGCTCAAGTCTGTAAGGAAGATCCTTCACAGATAAGATCTTCCCTGTCCCAGGGCACAGAGGAGGAAGACAGTCTTCTAGACCTATCATTAAAAATGGTTCATTGTCTGTCACTGTGAAGTGACCAAAGTCAAAAAGGATCCATGGAAATCAGAAAAAGAAATGACTTTCTCATACGTGCAAAAAATGAAGAATCAAGTTCTGGAAGTCACTATGAAAGTTTCCAAATGTAACAGTGGTGCCAACCTCAAAAGAGCATAGCATCACTTAATATCAGAATTATGATTAAAATGTTTATAAATTTGTCCAGCCACCAGTTGCTCTTGTAGGAAGTTATGCCAAGAAATATTTGGACACATGTCCATATACAAAAAGGTTCATCCTGGGGCTCAGGATGAAGCTCAGTGGTAGAATACTTGCTTAGAATGTGTGAGGTCCTGGATTCAGTACCTGGTACCACCACACACACACAAAAAAAGTTCATCACAATATTCTTTTTTTTTACAATATTCTTTTTTTTTTTTTTTTTTTTAAAGAGAGAGGGACAGTGATATAGGCAGAGAAAGACAGAAACAACTTTATTTAGTTTTTCACATGGCCTTAGTTGCTCCAACACTCAGTTGTGTACGTGGTGCTGGGGTTTGAACCCGGGTCCTCGTGCTTGCCAGGCAAGCGCCGAAACCGCTGAGCCACCGCTCCAGCCCTACAATATTCTTATTAATAATGGATATTGAGATGTTTAAATTGCTGTGTGTTGTCAAAAATATGTGTTCCTAGCTCTTCATAAACAATAAATATTTGTGATTTTTTAAGAGAGTGAGGAGAGAGAGAGAATCAATTATTTTTTCATCTGGCCTCTGTTTCTCCAACACATAGTTGTGTACGTGGTGCTGGAGTTTGAACCCAGGTCCTTGTTCATGCCAGGTAAGCACTCCAATTGCTGAACCACAGCACTAGCCCAACTAAGTATTTGTTGACTAGGTGCTGGCTCAGCGGTTACTGTGCTTGCCTGGTTCAAACCCCAGCACCACATACACAACAAAGTGTCCAGAGCAACGAAACCCATGTAAAAAACTAAATAAAATTGATTTTCTCTCTCACTGTCCTTCTCTCTCTTTAGAAAAGTTTTTATGTTGACTAAATGATTAATTACTAAACTAGGGATATGAAGCTCTGCTAGATCTGCCCTCTTTTGCTGTATGTAGCACACAACTGCAGCCACACTGAACCCTCTTCCTTCCTTCTGCTTGCATGCTCCGTCCCCCTGCAGGGCTTTTGGATTTACTCTGTGTGGGGCACACACTTCCTTTCTAACTCCTCTAAGTTAATTCCTATGAATGAATTCTTAGCTCAGTAGTTACTTTCTCACAACCTGCAGATAACAGACTTTCCCAACAAGGTCAGATCCCTCTCATATGTATACCTCTTCTCCTTACTTTGGCCACACTGGAGATTGAACCCAGGGCCTTGTGCATTGCCTACATTGCACCCCCAGCCCTTTGCATTTTGAGAGAAGGTCTCATTAAGTTGCCCAGGTTGACCTTGAACTTGAAATCCTCCTACCTCAGCCTTCTAAGTGTCTGGGATTACAGGCTTATGCCCCCATACTTGGCTGTGTACTTCCTCTTCATAGCATTTATCATATTTGTAGTTTCACATATGTTTGTATCATGTGATCCTTGATTCAAGTCTACCTTGTACCACCAGACTGTAAACTCTGTGAGCAAGAACAGCTTCTGTTTTTGGTTATCATTATTTCTCCTGCAAGAGCATGGAGTCTTTAAAATATCAGGTGCTCAGTAAATATTGCTTCATTAATTAATGGAATATGCAAAAATAGTAATAGTATTTTCTCAGGGCAATAGAATTGCTGGTGTTTTTGTACGTGAATCTTACATTTGCTAATTGGTGGACATTATATAATTATTAGATATGCAAGAAAAAGTTCTAGAACATGAATTTATTGATAAAACCGTTTAATTGGCAAGGTGCTAGGCTCTGCGGTAGATAACTGATAAGCAGGAACAGTTCTGCGATGCTGTGAACCATGTGCTCTTCTGAATATTTCATAGAACTCATTTACTCCTCACGATGACCCTACTAAGTACTAAGTATGGTTATCGTTAGCTACTCTTACCCTCTTCCTTCTCATTTACAGATGAGGAGTCTGAGGCACAGAGGGTTTACACCTGAGGATCCTTGACTAGTAACTGCCGTAACCTGGGTTCACATACCGGCAGTTAGATTCTAGCTTCTCTCCTCTGAACCATTCCATCATGCAGTCCCTGTTCAGTCAGCATTGTAATTTGGTTCAGCTAGAATCCATAAAACAGTATGTTTTGCTGGGGCTGGAACCCAGGGTCTCAGGCATGCTAAGCAAGCACTACTACTGAACTATACTCCTAACCCCCAAACAGAGGATAATTTTGAATAATATCAAGTCTTTTCTAAATGAGCCAGAAGTGAGGGCATTCTGGTGAGGAGTGAAGGCAGTGTTGGGGGCCTCGGGTGTGTCCACGGGCCCCAAGGGGGACAGCTGCACTGAGGATGAGTAATGGGAAGGAAAGGAAAGGTTTCTGGATGTTTTGGTGATGGGTAATGGGTCTGAAGAGGTTTTACATGTTCTGGTCCATAGTGTCTGCAGAATTCAGCCTGCTTTGCTGGGAGGCAGCCTCTGTGAAATGGACTCTTGACTGCCTCTAATGGACAGGAGGCAAACGTGAACTATCCCAAGGTTCTTGCAGCAATAGGTCATTCAGCACAAATTTGCTCGCAGCAAGCACGAAAGAGGCATCGCTTATGAAGTAATTTTCTTTGTGGAAGATCTAGTTTCACTGAAACAAAGCTTCAGCAGCTTAAGCATGACAGCATTTCCTCTGCTAAAAGCTTCCAGTAGAGCTTCGCCTTACACATCGGTGCCTCACATCTCATCTGTGAGACCCTGTAGCTACGCTCCAATTCAGAGGAGTTTCAACATTCAGAAAACCGTTCTCTTTCCTTGCCTGAAATCCTTTTGTCTTTGAATCAGCAAATAATAACCAGTCCAGTCCCAGTACAGATCTACAAAGGGATGAGCATATTGAGACAGTCAAAAGACATCCCAGGCTTGGACCCTGGCCTCCAGGAGCCCCCCAACCCTATTTAAAGATGATGAGAGAGAATAAAAGAGAATCAATTTTGTCTGTTTTTTCATCTGGTTTTTGTTTCTCCAACATTTGGTGGTGTGTGTAGTGGATAATTTTGAACCTGGGTCCTCACATATGCCAGGCAAGTGCTTTAACAGCTGAGCTACCACTCCAGCCCCTGGAAGGGAATTTTTTTTAAGAGAGAGAAACAGTTTTACTTAGTTTTTCATGTGACTTTCATTGCTCCAACACTTTGTCGTGTACATGGTGCTGGGGTTCAAATTCATGTCCTTACACATGCCAGGCAAGCGTGGTAACTACTGAGCCATAGCTCCAGGCCCTGGGAAGGGGATTTTAATGTATGCTATTTATGAGGGGGAGAAATCACAAAGGCTGGCCCGACAGAAGGTACCAAGGGGCTTCAATTCTTTTGTGTTCTTTTTTTCTTGCTCTTATTTTTTAAAATATTATTTTCTGTTTTTATAATTCTCCTTAATCTTTATTTCCACTCCTTTTTAGCTCTTCCCAAACTCAGATTAAAAGTGAAAATAAACCAAGTTAATTTGTTACCATGTTAACTGTCTACTGTATAAGCCTAGTAACTACTAAAGTAAACTGAAGGATAGTCAAGAAGCCAGCCTCGGTAGATTTTTAGATGCAGGGTGACCCCTTCAAATGTGGCCTTTTTATCTGACAATAAGGTTGTTCCTTATAGGCATATCATTTTACTTTTTTACCCCTTGGTGTTTCTCTGTTCAGTGTTTCTGCTTTTGCTTATACATACATACTACAGGGAGTTTTCTTTATAAAGAATCTGTGTGCTGGGCTGGGGGTGTAGCGTGGTGGTAGAGCACTTGCCTAACATGCATGAGTCTTTGGTTTGATTCCCAGCAACACAAAAACAGCAACAACAAAATGTCTGTGTACCTACGTTAAATTACATGCAGGTGGGCTGGAGGCGTGGCTCAGTGGTTATGGTGCTTGCCTGGCCTGCATGAGAACCCAGGTTCAAACCCCAGTACCATATACACAACTCTCTCTCTCTCTCTCTCTCTCCCCCTCCCCCTCTTTCCCCACTCCTTCTTTTTAAAAAAAAAAATTGCGTGGAGGTCATTTCATCTATTTGTGTACATTTTGACACCCAAATTCCATATTTTAAAAATGAGTGGCTGATGTGCTATTACTATGTTTACACTCCAAGCGTTTCAGTAACATGCAGCTGTCTTAGAGGAGAGCTGAGTCACTAGGCTGTTGTCTCCTCTCTGTATTGGCAGCCCAGGATCTGGAATGTTGGCCCCAAGGATTCTCCCTGGGATTGCCATCCCTGGTGTGTGGAAGATGATAACATTTCTCCTGGGCACTACTGCCTTCCACACTGAGTAGTAGTTCACATTTATTGAATGACTTATTTCATGCCAGGCTCTGTGTTCTAATGGATCAATTTATTTAATTCTCACAACACGGTGATCTAAGTGCTATTAATCGTTCCTTTTTTTCAGATGACAAAACAGTCACAGAGGTCAAGTGACATCTGATGTCAGAGTTGGTAAGTGACAGAGCTGAGATCAAAGGCGACTGGTGTCAGAGCTCACCCCTTTAACCAAGCCACTGACTGTGTGCCAGACTGGTTTTTGTTTTTGTTTTTTTATGTTGAGGGGGTGTGAAATGTTGGAATGCTCTGGAGTCAAGCAAGAGAAATGCATGACCTTAGAGGAAAGGGAAGTTATCGCTGTATTCTGCATAGACTTGCAGGGTGCTGCTCAGACTACAGCCTGGATGGAGTTGGACCCCAGCAATCCCCGCAAAACTGTCAGAATGTTCAGCCCTTAGCATCTGCTTTCCTCTTTCAATTTTTGCTTCCGTTCCCTCTCATCTTGTGGCCCAGCGTTCTTCTTCCCCAATTCTTCCATAATCATGGTGAAAAGAGCTCCTTCAATAGCTCTTCAGTACAAACAAGTGGCCAAATAGATCTGGCCCCTCTGAGCTCCAACCTTGATCCCTAGGAAAGGATTCTCTCTGATGGACCATCAGATGCTCATGCCTAAGAGCCAGCATGGCCAGGGCTGGACTCTTCTTCCAGAAGACCTCCCTTTGTGTGGAGAGGCGGGGCTGTTCCCTGCAGGGACATGTAGAACACACCTTTTGGTTGGACTGCCCTACACCGCTTCCCCTATTCTTTTGGTAACAGGTTCTGCCCTTCTGGAAACATTCAGTCTATTTCCCTTCCCTTTCTTGCAAAAAATTAATTCCAGAAGTGGGAGCCCTTCCCCATCCTCCATGGAAATTTTAAACTCGATCTAAGGAGAAGCCATCTTTTTTTCTAAATTATGAGGTCTGAGTGATAGGGAACAGACAAATGTGAGCAACTGGAAGTTAAGGGAATCGTTCTGTAACTGAGCCCACTGTGCTGACCCCTACATGCTGTCTTTCTTTTTTTTGGTATTAAAAAATATTTTTATTAGCACATTTATACCTTTATAAGGAGAAACTGTTAAATGAGGAAACTAAAGCCAAAATGATTAGGTAAATCACACAACTTTTGAAGCGCACTGCAGGGATTTAACCTAGGAAGCATGACTAAAAGTCTCTGCTCTTCCTTACTATCTTCTATGGAAGAAGTGAAAAGGGTAGGAAAAGGGGAGAAAGAAATTCATTCTAGGTAAATCAAGACAAACTCAGCTCCTACACAATTTTGTCTCTGATCAGCCCTGCTTTCTGGTGAACATGATACCATTATCACAGCCCAGTAGCTACAAATATAAATTGGGCTGTAGTCTGAACTCATTTTTTCTGGATATCTGCTTATCTTGGGTATACATGGCAAGTTATTTAGTTGGCAAAGTGGTTTGCAAGGTTCTATTAGGATAGTTCTTGTTTTGATTTCACAAATTGAACTGGGGAGTTGACGACACATTAGCAGAGAGCTTCCCTACATGCTTTCTTTATTAAAAAGAAGAGGAGGAGGAAGAGTATGAGAAGAAAAAAGAAAGCAACTTACCTGCTGCCCTGCTTGAATTAAGTTGACAGGATATGTCATGTTCCTTGGCAAACTACCTGTTATCTGCAGGAGAAATGTAGGCCTGAAATGCCAATATACATTATCTAGAAGTGAGGGGACTTTCATGACCTGTCTACAGCCTAGATCCCAGAACTCAGGGAGATGTGGATAATTCCCATAAAATCTGTAAGAACTGGTTCCAATTAGCACAGGTCAGCAAGGACCAAAGTAACTTAGAGTTGTCTGATGCAGTGGCCTTGTGAATCTGATGTCATCCTCTTGTCAGTCAGAAGTCAAGAGGTAGAGCTAGGTGGGACTCTTGATACTTCCTTAGCACCCCTGATGAAACTGAAGGGCAAGAGGGGTGTGCCGTCATTCTCTGAGAGACCTCATTCTGTCCCTTGAGAGTCTTTTCTAGTAAACTCATGCCCTTATTCTGACCTACATTGAAATCTTTCTGGTCTGATGGCAAGAATCAGAGTGAGGGGCTGGAGCAGTGGCTCAGCAGTTTCGGCGCTTGCCTGGCAAGCTCGAGGACCCGGTTCAAACCCCAGCACCACGTACCCAACTGAGTGTTGGAGCAACTAAGGCCATGTGAAAAACTCAATAAAGTTGTTTCTCTCTTTCTCTGTCTCACTGTCCCTCTCTCTTTAAAAAAAAAAAAAAGAATCAGAGTGAACAGGGGACCTCCCTAGGTACCTCAGCTTGGCAGCATGGCTCATGCTTGGTGACTTGAGGATGTGTGTCCAGCTCTGCTAGAGGCATGTCCTTGGCTCATGAAAATGCCAGTCTGAACAAAATGGAGCAACCCTCAGGGAGAATTGAGATGAGAACCCAGGGCCCTCATCCAGTTAGAGCCTGTGGCTTCAGCTACTCCTGAGTCTAGCCTAGGACTTGAACCAATGTTTTTCTGCAGTTCACTGAAGATGAGTTTTTGGTTTTTGTTTTGCAGTACTGGGGGAGGAACCCAGGGCCTCACATGCATGCTAGGCAAGCACTCCCACAGCTTTGAGCTACATGCCCAGTCCTTATTTTTTTTTTTATTTTGTGATATTGGGGATAGAACCTGGAGGGTCTCAACCCCTGAACCACATAATTGGCCCTTTTTAAATTTTATTTTAAGACAGGTTCTCTCAAAGTTGCCCAGGCTGGTCTTGAACTTGAGATCCTCTTGCCTCAGACACCCTTGCACCACCACACCTGGCCTCAGTTCTTAATAATAGTATTTGTTGTGAGAGAAATTTTGAATTAAGAAAAATTTTAGTCCAAAAGGTACAATCAGAAATATGAGAAGAAACCTAGAATATTAGAAAATATTCTTGTTTCCGTATGTTGGAGCTATTTTCTTCCCCCCAAACAGAAAATGAAGGGACACCATTTCCACAAGCACCATTGGAATAACCCATGAGCTATTTCTGTTTCTGCAGGTTTGTATCCCAACACTGCACCCTTATGTGGTAGAACCAGAAACTGGACAGCAGTGGAATAAGATTTTGAGTCAACAAACAAATATTCAAATATTGTCACAAGATAAAATTCTTTGCTTAGGTATCAAATTGACCTTTTGTCCTTAAAAATTGAAACAGCAATTTGTTGAACTTGCTCTGCAAATCCAAAGCCTGGGCCACTGTACCTCAGAGAGGCTGATCCCCAAATAAGAAGGAGCCAGTCAGGGACACAGCTTCCTACAGGGGGCTCCAGGACCTGCCACTTCAATGGCATGTGACTTCCTCTGCATTCTGGCTTTTCATCCTGACCTTCTTTTTCCAACAAGGAAAATTTCTATCCCAAGTACCCACTAGAGCTTCGTCTCTTATCAAGCTTCTCCACAGCTCAGGTTTCCTTGGAAATGCTCACATACCTCCTAGTTTTGTCAAGGAATATGCATGGAGAATGGCTTCTCCATGTACTGAGGTAACCCCAGGTCAGCGCTTGTTGCCAGAAGTGTGGGGCAGTCCAGAGCAGGGCCAAACAGTCCAGTCTGCTACAGACTCCCCTGTGCCTGGTTTTGTTTTGGGTTTTTTTTTTTTTTCTCATGGTGCTGGAGGCTGGGGAATTCAAGACTGAGGGACTGCATCTGGTGAGGACCTTCTTGCTGTGTCATACAGTGTCAGAGGCATCTCATGTTAAGAGAGTACAGCGTGAGAGGGGGCAAGAGGACACCCTTTCTTTTCATTGAGAACTTGCTCCCACAGTAAGTAACCCTCCTTCAATAATGGCATTAATCCTGTCATGAAGGCAGAGCCTTGGTGACCAATATCTTCTTAAGGGTCCCTTCTTAACATTGTTACACTGAGGATTAAGTTTCTAGCCCATGAACTTTGGGGGCATGTTCAAACCATAGCAACTGCAAAGGATCTTGTAGTTCAGCTATTCCTCTCTGGTCCAGGTGATCTAGTCCTGCACTTACAAAGGCCACATTGAGGTGCATGTTGTTCAGATGGGCTTCTCTGGTCTTTCCAACCTGCCCTGAGATGTGCTGTGGGCCTCTGCCCTAACCTTGGGGTATACACCTGATCACACCCCAGGGGACAGAGTGGCCCACACCTCCCCTACACAATCTCTTTCTCCTTCTTCCATTTTCCTTAGTTCCCTTTACCCCTCTTCCCTCGAGGGCCTGTCTCTTTGGTGTCCAACACGAGCCCACCCTACAAAGGTTAAGGTTATCAACCATTCCTTGTTCCATCCAGTTCCTCAGTTAGAGGTGTGTGTATTGAAAGTGAGAAGAAGTGACTTTGTGGTCTAGAAGTGGATAGTGGGAAAGAATCTGAAAGAATCAAAGGCTCTTTGATTTTTGCTACAGACTCCCCTGTGCCTTGTTTGTTTTGGGTTTTTTTTTTTTTTTTTTTTTTTTTTTTTTTTTTTTTTTTTTGTATCAGGAATTGAACCCAAGGTTGCTTAACCACTGAGCCACATCCCAGTCCATTTTATTATTTATTTATGTATGTATTTAAAGAGAGAAGGACTGTGAGAGAGAGAGAATAAATTTTTTTTTTAATTTAGTTTTTCACATGGCTTTCATTGCTCTGACACTTAGTTGTGTACATGAGTGCTGGGGTTTGAACATGTGTACTCGTGCATGCCGGGCAAGTGCCGTTAACCTCCAAGTCACCGCTCCAGCCCCTTATTTTTAATTTTGACTTAGGGTCTTGCTAAATTGCTTAGGGCCTCACTAAGTTGCTGAGGCTGGCTTTGAACTTGAACTTGTGGTCCTCGTGCCTCAGCCTCCTGAGCTGCTGGGATTACAGGTGTGCACCACCATGCTCAGCTTCCCCTGTGCTTTGTTAATCTGTAAGGAAATCTTTCTTCTTACAGGACTTAGCTTCTGTTACAGAAGCCCTGCCTCTACCCCACACCCATTGTTTTAACCTTAAAAGTTACCAGCTTCAGGAGAAGAGGATGGAGATGGGGGGAATACTAATTCTCTCCCACAAATAAGAATTAAAGTAAGGGGTCTGGAGCAGTGACTCAGCAATTAAAACACTTGCCTGGCATGCACACGGACATGAGTTCGCACCCCAGAATCAGGTGCACAACGAAGTGTCAGAGCAATGAAAGCCACATAAAAAACTAAATAAAATTGATTCTCTCACCATCTATCTTTTTTTAAAAATGTATATTTATTTTTTACATTAGTTTCACATAGTCGTACATGTTGGAGGGAATTGTCGTTACATATTCATGCATACATGGATATTGACATACTGAGATAGTGAGTTAAGGTCAGTGCTAGACCAGGATCTACCCCCCTTCGTCCATTCCCTGAACACATCTCCTCTGTAATCCCACCATATTATAATTTGAAATGAACATATACATGTATAATAATTGTTGACATTTTTGAGTTTCTCTCCCTGCCTGTGTATAGCTAGGCTTCTAATGGGAGTTGAATATTCCCTGTTATCCCCACTTATCCCTCCCTCCCTTCCCTGCCTCCCTCCCATCTCACCCCACCATTATAGGTATGGTTCCCCCAGGTTATGTGGAGTTTCAAACATGGTGAGTTTATTACTTAAACTCAGCTGACTATCATCCTGTTGTAGGTTTTACATTAGCTTCCACATATGAAAAAAAATATTTGGCCCTTAAGTGTCTGAGTTTGGGATATTTCACTCAACATAATTTTTTCCATTTCCATCCATTTGGCTGCAAAATGCATATCGTTCTCTCTAATAGCAGAGTAGAATTCCACTGTATATATGTACCACAGTTTTTGAATCCATTCATCCAGTGAGGGGCATCTGGGTTGGTCCCATGTTGGGGTCTGATCTTTGCTTTATCAGCTGCCTTGGATCTTGTTGCTGTTTGCATAAGCTCCTTCAGGAGGGGCTGGTAGATTGTATATTGTTAAGCTTGAAAAACAGGGTGTTGACACGGGCTTCAGACATTTCACATTGGTATCACCTGTCAATTATTCTAGATCCTTCAAAAGGCGCACGTAGAGGCTTCTTATTGCTATCGGTCAAACGTGTGCCTCTGGAGTTCAGGTGTGGCAATGAGCAAGCTAATGTAGAGAGGCCTCGAGGGGGCGGGGTGAAGGCCTTTAAAAAAGAGGCTCCAGCCAGCAGTAAGGAGCTCTTGCGCTCCTTCTCCTTCGGAAGAAGAGCTCTTGCACTTTCGGCTGGCTATGATGTCCCTGCTCCTTCAGGAGAGAGAGAGCTCTCATACTTTGCTGCTGAACATGGTGTCCCTGCTCCTTTGGAAGATGAGCTGTTGTCAGCAGCCGAACCTGCCTATGCTTTGCTCCTGAACTTCCCAGCCTTCGGAACTGTGAGAAATTACTGTCTATGTTTGTTCTGAAATAGAGTCTTGTAGCGTTGCCTTGATTTGTTTGAGATTACTTAATGTTAGGCATTTTGTTGTAGCAGTACAAATGAACGTTGCCTTGAAAGAGAGATGTAAAGTATGGATGTGTAAAAAGGAAAAGTAAAGTTTGGACAAAGAAAGACCGTTTCGGGTCTCTGGCCTGTGGTTTTTCTCATCCCCAGCCCGTCCCTCAGGTCAGAACCCGGCTGGACCAGGATAGTCCCATAGTTTAGCTATAGTAAATTGAGTTGCTATAAACATGGATGAAGCTGTGACTCTGTAGTATGCCAATTCTAGCTCTTTTGGGAAAATACCCAGGAGTGGGATAGCTGGGTTGTAAGGAGTTTTTTGAGGAGTCTCCATACTGCTTTCCAAAGTGGCTGTACAAGTCTGCAGTCCTATCATCAGTGTGTTAGTGTTCCTTTCTCCCCACATCCCCTCCAGAATCTGTTATTGTTCATATTCTTCATTTCTGCCCCTCTGCCTGGAGTGAGGTGGAATCTCAGTGAAATTTTGATTTGCATTTCTCTGATTGCTAGTGATATAGAACATTTTCTCTTATATTTATTGGCTTTCTGGACATCCTCTGTTGAGAAGTTTCTATTTAGTTCCCTAGCCCGTTTATTGATTGGATTATTTATGGGTTTGATGTTCAGTTTTTTGAGTTCTTTGTATATTCTGGATATTAGTTCCCTGTCAGAGGCATAGCATGCAATGATTTTCTCCCATTCTGTAGGTTCTCTCTTGACACTCTTGACTAAATATTTAGCTGAGCAGAAACTTCATTTTAAAGGCATCTCACTCATTGATTCTTGGCTTTAATTCTTAAGCTATGGGAGTCTTGTTGAGGAAGGAAGTGCCTACACTGATGTTGTGGAGTGTTCATCCTAATTTTTCTTCTAGCAATTGTGTAGTTGCTGGCTTGACTCCTAATTTTTTGATCCATTTTGATTTGATTTTTGTCCAGGGTGAGAGGGATCTAATTTCAGTTGTCTGCGTATGGCTGTCCAGCTTTTCCAGCACCATTTGTTGAGCAGGCTGTCTTTTCTCCATGTTATATTCTTGTACCCTTTGTCAAATATCAGATGGTTAAAGACTTGTGGGTTTCAGTATCTTCTATTCTGTTCCATTGGTCTTCATGTCTGTTTTGATACCAATACCATGCTGTTTTTGTTACTATAGCCCTATAATATAATTTCAGGTCAGGTATGGTGATACCTCCTGCTTCCTCTTTCTTGCTTAGTAATATTTTGGCTATTCTGGGTTTCCTATTATTCCAAATGAATTTGAGATTTGATTTTTTTTCAATATCCATGAATAATGTCATTGGTATCTATATGAGGATTGCATTAAATCTATACAGGGCTTTCGGCAGAATGGCCATTTTAATTATGTTAATTCTGCCTTACCAAGAACATGGAATGTTTTTCTATCTTCTCAGATCTTCAATTTCTTTTTTTAATGTTTGATAGTTTTAATTGTAGAGGTCCTTTATATCCTTTATTAGATTAAAGCCTAAGTATTTTATTCTTTTTGAGGTTATTATGAATGGGACAGATTTCCAGATTTCTTCTTCGGCAGAATTGCTGCAGGCATATAGGAAAGCTATTGATTGATGAGTGTTGATCTTGTAACCTGCCACTTTGCTAAATTCATTTATAAGTTCTAGTAGTCTTCTGATAGAGCTTTTTGGGTCTGCTATGTATAGAATCATGTCATCAGCAAATAGAGATAGGTTGACTTCCTCTTTTCCTATTTGAATTCCTTTGATTTCATTCTCTTGTCTGATAGCTCTGGCTAGGGTTTTGAAGACTTTATTGAACAAGAGTGGTGAGAGTGGACAACCTTGTCTTGTGCCCGAATTTAGTGGGAATGGTTTCAGTTTTTCACCGTTAAGTATGATGTTGGCTATGGGTTTGTCATAAATGGCTCTTACAAAATTAAGGTATCTTCTTTTGATTCCTATCTTCTCTAGAGTTTTGAGCATAAATGGTGTTGAATTTTATCAAAGACCTTTTCTGCATCAATTGAGATGAACATATGGTTTTTGTCTTTAATTCTGTTTAAGTGGTAAATCACATTTATTGATTTGTGTATGTTGAACCGGCCTTGTATTCCTGGAATGAAGCCCACTTGATCATGATGAATTATTTTCTTGATGTGTTTTTGAATGCAGTTTGCAAGGACCTTATTAAGGATTTTTGCATCAATATGCATGAGGGATATTGGTCTGTAGTTTCCTTTTTTTGATGTGTCTTTTTTGGGTTTTGGTATCAGAGTTATGGTTGCTTCATAAAAAGTGTTTGGGAGAGTTCCCTCTTTTTCAATTTTGTGGAATAGCTTAATAAGGTGAGGTGTTAGCTCTTTAAAGGTGTGGTAAAACTCTGCAGAGAATCCATCAGGCCCTGGGCTTTTCTTCTTTGGAAGACTTTTAATTGTTTTATGGATTTTGGTGTCTGTTATTGGGCTGTTTAGGATTTCAATGTCATGCTGTGTCAACTTGGAGATGTTGTATGTGTCTAGAAATTTGTCCATGTCATCCAGATTATCTGATTTAGAGGAGTATAGTTTTTCAAAATATGTTCTGATAATCTGTTTGATTTTAAGGGAGTCAGTGGTGATCACCCCCTTTTCATTGGTGGTTTTGTTGATTTGCTTTGATTCTCTCCTTTAGTTTAGCTAGGGGTCTGTCAATTTTATTTAATTTTTCAAAGAATCAACTCTTTGTTTTGCTGATTCTTTGTGGTCCCTCTCTTTTAAAAAAAAAAAAAAAAAAGTAAGAGCTAGTCTGCAGATTTGTGACCCTGAAATTTGGGTCTAATTTACAGTAGAAGTTAGAATGAGAGGCAACCTTAGGTTAGCATTCTGTGTCAGCAGGTCTCCTCCTTGTGGAGTTAGGATGACTTGAGTTGCAAGCTACAGAAATCTTGTAAGTTAAACCAGGATTCAGCAAAACCCATCTGCAGGCCACATTCAGATGGCCAGTGGTTTCTATACAGCTTTCAAGCTAAGGAGTCTTTATGTTTTTAAATTTAAAATGTGTAAAAGACTATTATATTAGCTTTTGGGGAGAAATACTCGTCAATTTTGCCTTTTTGCCTGAAAGGTAAAAAATATTTCCTCTCTTGGCCCTTTACTGTCCCCTGGGTTAATCCTCATAGATGTTTATTTCAGATAACAGCCCAAAGTAGGGTGGGCTTCAGGTTGGTTGCAGGTACAGTGGGTGAACTGTGCTATGCCATTGGGGACCCAAACTCTTTCCATCTTTCTGCTGGGCCCTTCTTAGTGATGGCATCATGCTCGGACTCAGGGCAAATAACCTCAGTGAGAATTGGAACCTCAGGATGAGAATTGGAAAATGACCTGAGGAAGTAGATCCTCTCTTAGGAATATGATGACTATTCCAGAAAGCTCCCCAGTAGTCATCCTTTTACATCTCACTGGCCAGAATGGAGTCTCTCTGCCTTGATCTCTTGGGGTGCTCCCTCTGTTGGGGAGCCAGCCACACCCACGGAGCCTGTCTACTGGAGACCACCATGCTGTGAGGAAGCCCAACCTAGTCCATGGCAAGAGAGGAAGAGAGAAAACCAGAGTGAGACAGATGCCTGCCCAGTGACAAGCTGGTCTAGCATCTGGCTGATGCACCAGACTTGTGAACCAAGAGGCCTTGGCAGATGGTTCGGATCATCCCAGCCCTACCTGCAATCACACAAGACATCCCAAGGAGACACCCAGCTGAGCCCAGCCAGCCACAGAATCGTAAGGTGTAATAAATGGTTTTTTAATGTTTTGGGTTGGTTTGGTTTTTCCTTTTTTTTTTTTTTTTTAAGAGAGAAGCAGTTTTTTATTTAGTTTCTCATGAGACTTTCATTCCTCTGATACTTTGTTGTGTATGTGGTGCTGGGTTTGAACTTGAGTACTTGCACATGCAAGGCAAGTGCCGAAACTGCCAAGCCACCGCTCCAGCCCTCTTTTGGGTTGGTTTGTAATAAAATTATATAGAACCAGAACAGTGTCTGAAGAAAATTAGGGTTCTGCCAGGCAGGAAGGAACAGGAAATGGCTAGTGGGTAGGCTCCCGAAGGTGTCTACTGAACCCCACACGGACAGCACTGTGCCATCGATGACTGAGTGCCAGGCCCCAGCAATGCAAGGGCCTTAAGGTACAAAACTATTTTTAGAGTACAATTTACCATTGGAATGAGCTTTTTATGCCAAGAAGAGACCACCGGAGTGAAGACAGTATATCTTTGAAATCACTAAAGAAAAACTCTGTACCTTCTGTGGTGGTGGTGGGAGGGGAAGGGGGAGGGAGAGGAGGGGAGAATCTAGCTCCGACATCCAGGCTGGGAGGCCAGATGCTTGGCATTTATTAGCTCCTTTAACCCTCGCAGCAGCATAGCCACGTAGGTGCCTGTGCTGGCTCTGCTTTGTAGGGACGATGCAGCCTGGGATGAAGAGTTGCAATGTGGCTCCAGGGGTTCTGGGTTCAAATTCTGACTCATACTACTACAACTCCTCCTCTTCCCCTCTCCCCTCTCCCCCCCTCTCCTCTCTCCCCATTTTTATTGAGTTTTTCACATGGTTTCTTCGCTGTGACCCTTAGCTGTGTATGTGGGTGCTGGGGTTTGAACCCATGTACTTACACATGCTGAGCCACCACTCCAGTCCCTGACTCACACTTTTTTAGGCAAGTTGCCTGAACTCTGTGCCCTGGGATTCAGTGGATCGATACTGAGAGCAGCGTCTTGCACACAGTAAGTGCTGCTTACGTGTTGATCATTTCTGTTATTTCAGAGGAGTAAGCCAGGCGTAGAGAGGCCACAACCCTGTCCCAGTTCACAGAATGAGTAAGAAGCTGGTTAGGTTCAAGCGCAATCTGCAGGCTCCGCAGCTTGCAGGCTCGACAAGCTGTGCTTTCCTTCTTCATGACAGAAGATTGAGACCCCACCTCTCAGATCTACTGGGGCAAGTGCAGCCAATGACGGCCCCTGATGCTACATTCTGAAGCCAGTCCTGCGTTTTGGCTGTGTCCACCTCTCACACAGATCACCCCAACTGAGGCGTCTGCAAGGATGGCCCATGACTCAGGGACTCCCTGGACTGTGCCTCAGGGTGCTGCCATGGACTGAACATTTCTGCTCCTCCTCCCAAGCTTGTATCTTGAGGCCCTAATTCCTCAAAGTGATGGTGTTTGGAGGTGGGGCCTGTAAGGAAAGAGGCGAATGAAGGAAATGGAGAGGAGAGCAGTGGCTCAACAGTAACACGGGTTTATTGGGAGAAATCTGTGGAGGGAGCCTGTGGAGTCTGGGACCTACCTGCCGCTTACAGCCTGGTGGTGGATATAGAAGGAATGAGGGGGGAGGGGACCAAGGCAAGAGTGTTTTGGTTAAAACAGGAATTTCAGCAGAGCGTGATTTCTCTGATAAGGGCCTGAGTCAGTAGATTTTGAAACGGTAAGTAGAGGATTTGCTGTCTGGCTCACATGAGTGATTTCTGATAATTTCCCACATCCATCAGGGCCTTTGGGTGCAGTCCTCATGGTTGGTATTAGTGCCCTCACGAAAGAGGCCCTTGAGAGAGCTGCCTTGTCCCTTCCACTACGTGATGACACAGCGAAAGTGCTCCTGTGCAAACCAGGAAAGGAGCCCTCACTGGATGAGCCAGCGCTTGGTCTTGCACTTCCAGCCTCCAGCTATGAGAAGTGAATTTCCGTTGTTTGTAAGTCTTCACTTTATGGTGTTTGTTTAGCAGCCTAAACTGAAGTGCAGAGATGCCCCAAACATGGTTAGCATGTGCTGCAGGCTGAGTCCTCCTGTGTGACCTCACCGCCTTCCTGCTCTCCCTCACCAGGCTGACCACATTCCCTGCTTCTCCTGCAGCTCTCCCTCTTCCCTCTCAGGCATCTCCCTTAACAAATCTCACTTGCATCAGCCTGCCTTGGCATGTGCTTTGTAGAGAGCCAGAAGAGGCCGAGAAGAAACCCAGGTAACAGGAGGAGGGTAAGAAGGATGCAGCTGCTGCTACATTGCTGCAGACATTCTGGGGTCCTCCCCTTCCCAGGTCCACCCTTTTTTCCTTCAATAACATCATGGGCCTAGGCAGCTGCATCTCTAACACATGACTGGAATTTTCTACCCAAGAGCTCTTAGGGATAGTAATGAACATCTCTGTCCCAGTTTTGGCCAAAATTGTCTTGCAGGAACCTGAGTGTGGGGAGATCTAGAGGTAGTGGGACTCTCCTGGAGGGCCCAGGACATGCCCAGTGGACTAGCAAGAGTTCTTTTGTTTTGGTTCTTGATCTTCCTTCTTCGAGTTTTATGAAGTGCCTGTCACATGTCAGGTAGTGTTCTACGTGTTAGGATAACATCAGTATTTCTGTCCTTAAAAGAGTTTCCTTTCCGGGGCTGGAGCGGTGGCTCAGCTGTTACAGCGCTTGCCTTGCTTGCACAAGTGCCCAAGTTCAAACCCCAGCACCATGTACCAGCAAAGTCTCAGAGCAACAAGGGCCATGTGAAAAACTTAATAAAATTGTTTCTCGCTTTTTCTGTCTGTCCCTCTCTTTAAAAAAAAGAAAAGAATTTCCCTTCCAATGGCTGAGACAGGCAGTATAAAAAGCATATTAGTCCAATGACTCAGGAGGACGCAGAAGGATGGCAAGTTCAAAGCCAGCCTTAGCGACTTAGACCTGTCTCCAAAAAAAAAAAAAAAAAGGACTAGGGATATAGCTCATGGATAAGAAGCCCCTGGGCTCAATACCCAGTAGCAATAAATAGGGGTTAGAGTGGTGGCTCAGTAGTAGAGGGCTTGCCTGGCATGGGCGAGGACACAGGTTCGAACCCCAGCACCATGTGCACAAGTGTCAGAAAAACAAAATCCACGTGAAAAAATAAAACTGACTCTTTTAAAAGAACTAATTTGTGTGTGTGTGTACGTGTGTACACACACACATACACATTAGGAGGTATTATAAATGAAATCAAACACGTGGTCGGGTGTGGGTGAGCAAGGCAGAAATTTTACTTCGGCCGAAGGGCGAAAGAAAAATGCGCGCCTCGCTAGGGAGTGAGGGGTCCTTAAATGCCGACCTGACGCAATACTGCCCTTCGTCCTAATTGGAGGAGCTCAGGTGCACAGTCTGCGCGATTGGCTGTGATTAGGTGGAGGCAGGTGCAAGAGGGAGTAGGCGGCGACTGGGCGATAATGGGGGTGGGGGTCACCGCACACGTGGCAAGGGTAGTAGGGATTTCATGTTTCCCGGAAGAAGATGGCCGGGTACCGGAAGGGGTCCTAGGAAGGAGGTGGGCGGACACAGGTGGGCCGACGCAAGTGGGCGTATACAAGTGGGGGAGTTAGTCTTCAGAAAGGGAGGGGGTAATGGACGTAGTAGACTATTATACATCACGATCTTTTAAGTTTGACAGAAAAGACATACATCTTACAGAGGCAAGGAGTGCTATGAAAACAGTCAAAGTAGAACAGGGGAGGGGTGGGCAGGGGTGCGCTGCCGTCTGCACAGCAACGCAGTCCCAGGCAGGTATGAGAAGTGAGATTTGGGCTAAGGGTCAGAGGAGGTGAGGAGTTGGCTGTGAGGTAATGAGGAAGAGCATTCTGGGCAGAGAAAGATGCTAGAGCCTTGGCTCTATAGCAGGTGCTGCTGGAGTCCTACTTGTTCCTTCTGCTGCGGGTAAGACCTGTCCCCTTCTCAGTGAGCGTGTGACTGACCGTACTAGCTCCCTGTGTGGACATGCCTGGGAGGGGGTCCTACCCAACCCAGTGTGTACAGGACACTGGTGCCCACCTCTGGGTGGGACAATCTTTGTGATGTGATGTACATTCCAGAGAGCTATTTGGGATCAGGCTACATCTAGACTTTTCCCAAAAGAATTCTTGCACAAAACTCACAGTCTCAGACTCTGCTTCCAGGGCACTTAGCCTGTCAGTGTTTTAGTCTGTTTTCCATTGCTATAATTAAATATCTTTTCTTTGTAAAGAAGAGGTTTATTTAGTGTACAGTTTTGGAGGCTGAGGGCCCAATATTGGGCAACCTCACTAGTTCAGGCTCTGGTGAGGGGCTCATGTGGATGGCATCGCAACAGCAGAAACGTTCCAGGTGCAGCGGTGCATGCCTGTAATCCCAAAACAGTTAAAAAAGAAAGTGAGGGATAAAGCAGTGGCTCAGGGGTTATAGCACTTGCCTGGCATGTGCAAGGACACAGGTTCAAAGCCCAGTACCATGTACACAACCAAGTGTCCGAGGAATGAAAGTTACATGAAAAACTAAATAAAAATCGCTTCTCTCCGCTCTCTCTCTCACTGTCCCCTCTTTCTTAAAATAAAATTTTAAAAAATCTATTTCAATCTTCCCAAAGCTGCTTTCCTGGGAAATTACTAAATCCATATGCTAGGGGTTAAATTATGTCCCTCCCAAATTTGGATGTTGAGGTCCTAATCCCTGTTATAACTGATTTGGAGATAGGGCTTTTAGGAGATAGTTACATTTAAGTGGGATTATAATGGGTGGGGCCCTAATCCAAAGGAATTGGTGAGCTCATAAGAAGAGGAAGAGTTAAATAGAAAGAGAGGCCTTTCTCCCCAAACTTTTTTTTTTTTAAGAGAGAAAGAATCAGTTCTATTTAGTTTTTCACACGGCTTTCATTGCTCTGATACTTCATTGTATACGTGGTGCTGGACTTCGAACCCACGTCCTTGTGCATGCCAGGCAAGTGCCATAACAGAGTCACCCGCTCCCCCCACTTTCTGTCATGTGAAGCCACAGCCAGAAGGCAGCCTTCTGCACCCAATCGATGGTCACCTGGATCCTGGATTTCCAGCCTTCAGGACTATGAGAAATAGGTCTGTGTTGTGTAAACTACCCAGGCTGTAGTATGTTGCTTTGGCAGACTGAGCAGACTAACACCACCCAAAATACAAAAGTTGGTTTTGAAAATTCTAGTTAGGTTTTAAGATCACCTTTATGATTGCATTGGGATCCAGTTCCTGTAATGCCACCACTTGGTCCTCGGGAAGCTGGGGCATGAGAACCAAGGGCGAGTCTGGACCCACATCACCTAGCCAGAGATGGAAGGACCTTCAAGGGCTGAAGAGAGACTGAATGAGGCTTTGCTTAGAATTCTAGTCATTTCCCTTGTCACTGCTATTTCATGAATCCAGAGGTGATCTCTTCTATCAAAATTTATTCCAAGAGTTAATTGATTTGTTTTTTAATGTAAAATGCTTAATCCACCTCTGCATATCCTGGTAATACAGTCAAACTCTTGACAAGGAGTTGAGAATAGGCTTGGAGATTGAAGATGCTGCCGCTTGTTCTGTACTTTTTTAAAGACCTTTGCCAGGTATCCTGAACTCCCTGAACCTCAGTTTCTTCCTCTATAAAATATCGTAGGACCCATTCCCACAGAGAAGCGAGGTTCAAATAGAGAGCACATGCAATGCATTTTCATTTGCCCAAAGATACCCCATCAACTACCATTGGGGTCTCTGAGTGATCCTGAGAATGGAACCCGTGGGATTTGAGTGAAGTTACCTTATTTCTGATTAGAATGTTATACGGGCCAGGCAAAGAGAAATTTAGGAGCTGTCCTTAGTCTTGGAGGAAGAAAGCATCTACAGGGTAAATGACCAAGCTAGTCCTCAGCTGGCCACATCTGCATTACCTGGGAAATCATTTAAAATGCATGCTTCTGGGTTTCACCACTGCCCTTGCCCTGAATATGATTCTCTGCATGGCCCAGCCCCAGCATTTTAATTCTTTTGGAGGGAGTACTGGGGATTGAACCCAGAGGTACTTAACTGGTGAGCCACATCCTCAGCCCTTTTATTTTTCATTTTGAGACAGGGTCTCACGAAGTTTCTTAGGGCCTCACTAAATTTCTGAGGCTGGCTTTGAACTTGTAATCCTCCTGCCCCAGCCTCCCAAGATGTTGGGGTCACAGGCCTGTGCACCACCAAACCTGGCAGAACCTGCATTTTTAGAATGGGCTTCTTAGGTGATTCTTAAGCAAGCCTAAATTTGAGAAGCAAAGTAACTGTATTAGATTTTATAGTCACTAATAAGTTACTATAGATTTTGTGCCTAAGTTATAAGTAAGTGTTTTGAATATTCTGCTTGGAACAGCTTGCTGTTAAAAATTATCCTCCATTACAATCAGTATTCTCATGCTATTTGGAAGCCTATTATATGTCATCTAGGATTAGTAATTGCATTATGTAAAACACTATATTCCTCAAGTCACATATTATCACATACTCTTATGTCCAATTAGGGTGATTTAAGAGGAACAATTGGAAACTCATTTTACTGCATTCAGTGAAAGTCAAGTAAGGAAATTATTAGGAGAGAAACACAGTGGTAGTTAGAGTCTGGGAATAATCAAGGCCATTGCTTTTTGTTGTTGTTGTTGTGGAGATTTGACTCAGGGGTGCTTTACCACTGAGCTACTCCCCAATCCTTTTTATTTTTTATTTTGAGACAGGGTCTCACTAAGTTGCTCAGCCTGGCCACATACTTGTGATCCTCCTGCCTCAGCCTCAGGAGTCACTGGGATTTCAGGTATGTGCTACCACAGCTGGCTGACACTATTGCATTATGAGGTCTGATTTTTGTTTTGCTGCTGGGAGTCTGATGCCAAGATGCAGAGCAAATTAAATGGCAACAAAATGTATTTTGCAATGAACAAATAGCAAAGGTTCCTTTAAATTTAGCATTCTGATTTCATTAAAAATTTTTATTCCAGCACATAGAACATGCTATGAAGCAGAAGTCACAGAATGACATAAAACAGCCTCTCAGTCATCTGGGAGTCTATATATAGAGTCCTTTCTAAATGTTTCGGCACCACTGGGACTGTGGGAAAGACTTTCCTTTTCATTATGCAACATTAGGAACAAGAACCAAAAATTGAAGGCAGCTAGTTTTAATATTTTTCGTTAACACCATATTGTGGAATGGTATAATGCCAATGGCAGGCGAGGACGGGTGAAAAAGCCTGCTGTCCATATGCTGCAGGATGAATAATAATTTCATGAGTGGAAACAAGGAAAGAGAAAGCCTAAAAAATATGAAATCTATGAAATACAGTACCTCAGAATGGCTCAGCAACTAAGGAGATGAAACTAAGGTTGGCTGTCTGGCCCGGCTCCCTTTCAGGTGCTGTCCCCATGGGATTTTCCAAGGCAGACTCCCAGAGTTCTAGCACTCCCAGAAAGCCTCCATCATGAACTGTTCAGGCACAGGCAGTAAGAGTGATGCCTTCACCCTGTTCCTGACTTTCCATTTATTACCTTCGATCTTCCCAACAATTCTGAGGTCATTGACTAGCTTTGGGGAATCAAACATAATGTGCCTTGGCTAATTAGTGCTGAGATGGGGGTTTGAACCCAGCCCTGGCTCTTACTCATTCTCTCATTTTATCTATTACATCACTTTGCTCCTTGGAGTGGCGTTTCTCCCAACTTGATGTCCCATCACCAACATCAGAAGGATCTAGAATGTTCCTGAAATCCAGCTCCCTAGGGCACAGCCAGACCAACAGAGTCAGCCTGGCAGGGCCTGGAAATCTGCATTTGATAAGCTCTCCAGGTGATTTTTATACACAGCCAGTGTCATCATCCTGAAGAACTCCAAAAGAGAAGAGATCCACGAAAGATAGAGTAGCTGCCCTTCGTGATTATACGAACTAGCTGGAGAAAGCTGCCCCCACAAAACAAATGCAAAGAAATTCTTTTGCATCTTTGGTTCCAAACTGTGAGATCTCAGACTGGCTTCCACCTGGTGCTCAGAGTCCTTTGGTGCCATCCTGTTTTGTGATCAGGTGGTATTTACTTGGGGAATAAAATCTTCATATTAACATAAGCAAAACATAATTAGAAAAATCTGTTATAAAAACCATCCTGCTTTCTGAGCCAAATATAAATTACTTGTGGGGTAAGGCATGCCAGGAATTCCACTTTGTTAGATGATGTAATTAAGAGTGACTGTCATGCCAGTTGCTGTCACTGTGTATTTTTCTTCATTGTTTGGACACTTGCCCCCCACATCCTCCCTGCATTCTCCCAGTGTATGTATGGTTTGAAAGAGTTGTCATGAGCGTCCTCGTTTTTTTTTTTTTTTTTTTTTTTTTTAAAGAGAGAAACAACTTTATTTAGTTTTTCACATGGCCTTAGTTGGTCCAACACTCAGTTGTGTACATGGTGCTGGGGTTTGAACCCGGGTCCTCGTGCTTGCCAGGCAAGCGCCGAAACCGCTGAGCCACCGCTCCAGCCCCGCGTCCTCGTTTTTGTGACAAGTTGTGCTTGGTGTTTCTCTGTTTTGCCCCATTCCTCTCTACCCATTCTCTGCCTTTCTCAGCATGCTCTGGGTTACAGGCTGACCCCAAAGAGTAGCATCACCACCCTGCCACAAGGCACTCAGGACATTACCAGTAGGACCCCCATCTGGAGCAGCCCTGCACAGGACCAACCAGGGGAGGTTCCCCACCTGGAGCAGCCCTGCCTACCTGATGCCCCATTTTCCTTTTGGGGACTGTTTGAGTCCCACCAGAAGATGCTCAGGACACCACCAGTAGAACCTCTGGAGCAGCCCTGCTCAGGACCAACCAGGGGAGGTTCCCCACCTGAAGCAGCCCCGCCTACCTACACCCCACGTTCTTGATGGGGCCTGTTTGAGTCCTGCCAGAAGACAGGTCTACATTTTGGTAGGTTCAGATTTGCAACCTTGAGCATGGAACCAAAAGGTAGAGCAACATGAAGACCCAGGCAGAAACAGCATCTGGAAGAAAGTAATCTTCAAAGAGTTGGTGACTTATCTGACCCTTTGACTTACAAGGAAAAGCCACCTGAAGAACTACCTACCTTCCTCTCAGGAAATCTCAATTCAGAGATTCACAAGAAGCTTTTCAAAATGAAGAATCAAACAAGGATAGAGGTTCACCTCAAATCCAAAACTCCTCCAAAAAGGATGCCATGGATAGGGGTTGAGATGAAAACCTTGAAAATATTATCAATGATCTGATTACTAAAAAACAATGAGCTAAAAGAAGATACAATGATGGACTAAGTAAGAAAAATCAAGAGATGAAAAACTCTATTATCAAACAGACACTCAAAAAGGAACAGAGCTAAAATCTGTAGTCAATGACGAGAGGAACTATGGAAGAATTTAATAATAGATTAACTTCTATGGAAAGCAGAATCTTAGCTCTTGAGGAAAGAACTTCTGACAATGAGGACAGACTGAGCAAGCTAGAGTGCATGGATGACAAAAAAGAAAAAAACTCAGAACTTGAACAATTTCAAAAATGTCTGGGATGAAATGAAGAAATAATATAAGAGTAATTGGGATACAGGAAGAAATTGAAACACAAACAAATGGGATATGGAACATTCTCAAGGAAATTGCTAAAAGAAAATTTTACCCACATAAAAATAGAGTCAGATATGCTCATCCAGGAAGCTTGCAGGACACTCAAAAGGCCTAATCAAATGAGAAGCTCACCAAGACACATCATACTCAAAATGTACAATAGGGAAATTAAGGAAAGAATATTGAAAGTGGCAAGGGAGAAACACCAGATCACATTCAGAGCCAATCCAATAAGAATCACATCGGACTTTTCACTTTAGACTCTGGAAGCAAGAAGATCATGGAAGGAGATCTTTCAATGTCTGAATGAACACAACATGCAGCCAAGAATAATATACCCAGCAAAACTCAGCTTCAAATTTGAGGAGGAAACAAGAACCTTTCATGATAAGAATAAATTTGCAGCATTCATGAACAGAAAGCCAGCATTACAAAGAATTTTCAAAGATAAACTCCAGATAGAAGAACAATCTAATATTTCTCAAAACCCACAATAGAGGAAATTCAATAAAGGTACATGCTATCAATAGTTGACTAAGACAGCACAGAATTTACTAATAAAACAATGAATATGAACCACAACCACATAACAATTCTAACACTGAATGTGAATGGTCTCAATGCACCAATCAAAGACACAGACTAGCAGATTGGATCAAAAAACAAATTCCAACAATATGCTGCTTGCAGGAAAGCCACCTTACAGCCAGTGACACCCATAGATTAAGGGTGAAAGAACGGGAAAACTACCAGGCATAAGGCCCAAGAAAGCAAGCTGGAGTTGCAATTCTTATATCCGACAAAGTGGATTTCAAACATAAAAGAGATAAAGAAGGCCACTATATCATAGTAAAGGGAACAATACAACAGGAAGAAATAACCATAGCAAATATATACTCTGCAAATACCAAGGCTCCCAACTACGTGCAAAAATTACTCCAAGATATAAAACCACTTATGGACACAATAGTACTGGGAGACTTCAACACTCCTTTATCCCCAATAGACAGATTGTCAAAGAAACAAAGAGATCTCTAGTCTAAACAACACCATAAATAGACATCTACAGAATATTCCACCCCAAATTGGCAGGGTATACCTTCTTCTCAGCAGCACATGGATCCTTCTCCAAAATAGGTCAAATTCTAGTTCACAAAGTAAATATCAGCAAATATAAAAAAGGTATTATTCCATGTATCCTATCAGACCATGATGCCATGACCCTAATAATTAATAGCAAAAACCATGGCACAAAACATACATACATGTGGAGATTGAATAACACCCTATTAAATGAAGAATGAATCCAAGAAGACATGAGAACAGTAATGAAGGAATTCTTGGAAAAGAATGAGAATGAAAACACAACATATTGAAAC
Organism: Aplodontia rufa; assembly: GCA_004027875.1. Classification (NCBI taxonomy): domain Eukaryota; kingdom Metazoa; phylum Chordata; class Mammalia; order Rodentia; family Aplodontiidae; genus Aplodontia; species Aplodontia rufa. Next base: position 35,372 of record PVKS010006158.1, read on the forward strand.
CTCTGGGACTTAATGTGCACTGAGTGTCCACATTAAGAATCAGGAGAGATCCCTAACAAATAAGCTTGTGCTCCAACTCAAATCTCTGCAAAAGGAAGAACAGTCCAATCCCAAGGCCAGCAGAAGACAGGAAATAATTAAGATCAAAGCTGAAATCAATGAAATTGAGAACAACAACAACAAAAAACAATAAAAAGAATTGATGAAACAAAGTGCTGGTTCTTTGAAAAAATAAAATTGATAGACCCCTAGCTAACCTAACTAAAGAAGAAGAGAAAGCAAATCAACAAAACCACCAATGAAAAGGGGGTGATCACCACTGACCCCCTTGAAATCAAACATTATCATATTTTGAAAAAATACTCCTGGGGGTTGGTGATTTAGCTCAGTGGCAGATCACTTGCCTAGCATGCACAAGGCCCCGAGTTCAATCCTCAGCCCTGAAAAAAAAAAAAAAAAAGAAAACTATACTCCTCTAAATCAGATAATCTGGATGACATGGACAAATTTCTAGACACATACAACATCTCCAAGTTGACACAGGATGACATTGAAATCCTAAACAGCCTAATAACCAGCACCAAAATCCATACAACAATTAAAGTCTTCCAAAGAAGAAAAGCCCAGGGCCTGATGGATTCTCTGCAGAGTTTTACCACACCTTTGAAGAAGAGCTAACACCTCACCTTATTAAGCTCTTCCATGAAATTGAAAAAGAGGAAACTCTCCCAAACACTTTTTATGAAGAAACTCTGATACCAAAACCCAAAAAAGACACATCAAAAAAAGGAAACTACAGACCAATATCCCTCATGCATATCAATGCAAAAATCCTTAATAAGGTCCTTGCAAACCGCATTCAAAAACACATCAAGAAAATAATTCACATGATCAAGTGGGGTTCATTCCAAGTATGCAAGGCTGGTTCAATAAATGTAATTCATCACTTAAATAGAATTAAGGGTAAAAACCATATTATCATCTCAATAGATGCAGAAAAGGCCTTCGATGAAATTTAGCACCCATTTATGCTCAAAACTCTAGATAAAATAGGGATCAAAGGAACTTTGTAAAGGCCACATATGCCAAATCCTCAGGTAGTATAATACTAAATGGAGAAAGGTTGAAAGCCTTTCCACTGACCTTGGGAACAGGACAAGGCTGCCTGATTTCACCACTTTTATTCAATAAAGACTTCGAAACCCTGGCTGGAGCAATCAGGCAAGAGGAAGAAATCAAAGGGATAAGAATAGGAAGGGAGGAAGTCAAAATATCCCTTTTTGCTGATGACATGATCCTGTATCTGGACAATCCAAAAATCTCCACCAGAAAGCTGATACAGCTAATAAACAGATTTGGCAGAGTAGCAGGCTACAAGATCAACACCCATAAATCAATAGCTTTCCTATATGCCAACAATAATAGGGAAGAAGAAGAAATTAGGAAATTGGTCCCATTCACAATATCCTCTAAAAGAATAAAATACTTGGGAATTAATCTAACAAAAGTAAAAGACCTCTACAAGGAAAATTATTGAACACTGAAAACAAATTGCAGAAGACTCAAGAAGATGGAAAGATGTTCTGTGCTCTTGTTTAGGCAGAATTAATATAATTAAAATGGCCATTCTGCCAAAAGCACTGTACAAATTCAAAGCAACCCCCATCAAGATTCCAATGTCATTCTTTGTAGATATAGAAAAAGCAGTTCTCAAATTCATATGGAACAACAAGAAACCCAGAATAGCCAAAACATTACTAAGCAAGAAAGATGAAACAAGTGGTTTTGCAATACCAGATCTAAAATTATACTACAGAGCTGTAGTATTAAAAACAGCATGGTACTGGTATCAAAATAGGAATGAAGACCAGTGGAATAGAACAGAAGACTCTGAGATAAACCCACAATTCTTTAAACATCTGATCTTTGACAAAGGGGTTCAAAATATAACAGGAGAGAGAGCCTATTCAACAAATGGTGCTGGACAAATTGGACAGCCACTTGCAGAAAATTGAAATTAGATCCTTATCTCTCACCTTGCACGAAAATCAAATCTAAGTGGATCAAAGAATTAGGAATTAAACCAGCTACCATACAACTGCTAGAAGAAAAATTAGGACCAACACTCCAGCATATGGGAGTTGGCAAGAATTTCCTCAACAAGGATCCTAAAGTGAAAGAATTACAGTCAAAAATCAATGAGTCGGGGCTGGAGTGGTGGCTCAGCGATTATGGCACTTGTCCGTCGTCTGCGAGTACGCAGGTTCAGACCCCAGCACCATGTACACAACTGAGTGTCAGAGCAACGAAGGCCATGTGTAAAACTGAATAAAAATTGATTCTCTCACTGTCCTCTCTCTAAAAAATGAATGGGATGCTATTAAACTGAAAATTTCTCCACAGCCCAGGAAATAGTCAAAACAGTGAAAAGACACCCTACAGAATGGGAGAGAATCATGGCCTGTGATCCCTCCGACAGGGGACTAATATCCAAAATTTACAAAGAACTCAAAAAACTCAACACAAACAATCCAATCAACAAATGGGCCACAGAGCTCAACAAAGGACATAGAGCAAGCCAATGAATACATGAGAAAATGTTCTAAATCACTGGCAATACAAATCAAAACTACATTAAGTTTTCACCTCACTCCAATCAAACTGGCAAAGATGAAGAATACAAACAGTAATAAATGCTAGAGGAGTTGTGGGGAGACAGGAATACTAGCAGTGTTGGTGGAATTGCAGACTGGTCCAGCCACTCTGGAAAGCAGTGTGGAGACTCCTCAAAAAATTAGGGTTGGATCCACCGTACGACCCAGCTATCCCTCTTCTGGGTTTTTTCCCAGAGGAGTTAGAATCAGAACATTACAGCGACACAGCAAAATCCATGTTGATAGCAGCTCAATTTGCAATAGCTAAATTATGGAACCAATCCAGATGCCCCTCACAGGATGAATGGATCCAAAAGCTCATATATACAATGGAGTTCCACTCAGCTATTAGAAACGATGATATTGCATCTATTGAAGGTGAATGGATGGCATTGGAAGAAATCACGCCGAGCAAAGTTAGCCAAATCCAGAGAGTCAAGGGCCAAATGGTATCCCTCATTTGTGGAGGCTGGACCTAAACCCAGGCTTGGGAATAAAGTAGACAAACTCATGTATTAGATTCATAGAACAAAAATGCAAAATGTTAATATTTATGAGATACAGTTGCAAGAAACTTCATATTTGAACAAGCTATGCTGCATACCTGTACAAAAATGTAAATATTTAATCCCATTGTCAAATATTTTGAAGAATAACGGAATTATAGGAAGGGAGGAGAAGGGGAAATGTTGGAACTGAGATAAAGCAAGGTACATTCCAAACAGTTATAAATGTCACTGTATATACTATAGCCATATATATAAAAAAGGTTCTTCATAGGTATAAGAATTATGTCACTGTATTTGGGTTTTTTTAGGAACAATATAGGACCCAGAAGAAAGGCAAGGGATCAAGGAATGAGAAGAGGGAGGTAGAGGGGTGTGTGTTGGGAGGTTATTGTACAAATTGTGTTGCTGACTTGTGTGCATCTAGGAATATAATAACTAATCCCATCATTATGTACAACTATAAATATGTGTGTGTGTGTGTATGTGTATATATATATATATATATAGCATCACCACTTGGGCTCCTTGGCCCTCCGGATTCTGACCAAGTTTGAGCAATGGAAAGAATCAGCAGGGATACAGGGGTGGAGAAGAGAGGATCCACAACATCTGTAACCCGCAACTTCCCTGCCTCCTGAGGGTTCTTGATTTCTGCTGTGGTTGCAGATCTTCCTGGGTTCCGGGTTCACACTGTCTCAGCACCCCTCAGATCTAAGGGCGGCCACAGCTTCCTGTTGTTGCTTGTCCCCGGATGTCTCAACACCTCTGCCTGGGCTCTGCTTGCACCTCTGAAACTGGTCTCTGCATTCTGGTCTCTTATTACTGCCTTGTTTCCCAGACATTCAGGTGCATCTTTTTTTTTTTGGTACTGGGGTTTGAACTCAAGGGTGTTATGCCACTGACCTACAGACATTCCCAGTCCCTTAAAAATTTTTTTTATTTATTTTGAGACAGGATCTTGCTAAATTGCTTAGGGCCTCGCTAAATTGCCCAGGCTGGGCTTAAACTTTCAATCCTCCTACCTCAGCCTCCCAAGTCGACCCCTCCCACCTTCCTAGGGAGGAAAGACTTCATTGGTTCCACTGAGGGAATCCACAGAGATGGACCATGGAAGGAAGGGAACAGTGGGAGTATAAACTTAATTCTATAAAACAGGGATTGCACAAACTAGAGCAGAGAGGAAAGCAAGGGAGGACTGGTGGAAAGGAAGAGAGAGCACAGGGGTGGCCATGCTGCCATCAAGTGTGGACCTGTGATTCCTTGGGAGAAAAAAATGAGCATTTTTTTTTTTGTGTGTGGTCCTGGGCATTGAACTTATGGTGCCCTATTGCTGAACTGTATCTCCTACCCTTTTTATTTTTGATTTTGAGACTGGGCCTCACTATGTTTTCGAGGCTAACCTCAAACTTGGATCCTCCTGCCCCAGCCTCCTAAATTGCTGGGATTACAGGCATGCTGTACACCACCAGGCCCAGTGGGCAAAGGGGATTTTAAAGAAAATGTCTGTGGATTGTTCTGTATGATTTTTCTCTCATTACTGTCCATCAAGAAAACTTAGCCTACCAGATGCAGTGGTACTTGCTTACAAATCCCTGTAGCTCAGGAGGCTGAGGCCAGAGGATCACAAGTTCTAAGCCAGCCTCAGCAACTTGGTGAGGCCAAAGCAACTTAGTGAGACCCTGTTCAAAATGAAAAATAAAACGGGCTGGGAATGTGGCTCAGTGGTTAAGCACCCCTGGGTTCAATCTCTGGTCCCCCCACCCCACCAAAAGAAAAAAACAGGCTGGGGGATGAAAATCATTGGTTAAATGTCTCTGAGTTCAATCCCTGGTTAAAGAGAGAGAAAGAGACAGAAAAAAAAAAAAAAGAAAACGTTCAGCCAGGTGCACTAGTGGTATACTCCTACTCCTGTAATCCCAGCTATTTGGGAGCCTGAGACAGGAAGACCTCAAGTTCAAGGCCAGCCTGTGGAACTTAGCAAGACACTGTCTCAAATATATATGTAAGCTGGGGATGTAACTCAGTGGTAAAGTGTTTGCCTAGCATGTGCAATGAGTTCAATCCTTAATGGCGACACACACACCAAAAAAAAAAAAAAAACTTATGATCCACATTTCTTTTTAAAGCATGGAGTTTTGAAACATGTCTACAAGTTCTTTGACATTTTTTCCATCAAAAGATGGAGGCTGATTGCTTTCCCTTTAAATGTGGGCCTACTTAAGACAAAAGCAGCAGAAATGACTTTAGAGTCTAGTTCAGAAGATGCCAAAAGATTTCCACCTGGTGGTCAGGTGACAGACAAATTTCAGGAACAAACACACCTAACAGTTATTTGAAAGTTGTTGGCTGTCTGTTCTGTGATGTAGCAACCATCCGTTGCCCAAAGTTCTCAGTGAGGTCTGCCTTACCCGTGACTTTTCTTTGGTGGTGGTTTGGGGAGTGAAGGACAGTAAGGGTCAGAAGTCCAGAAGTGGAGGAAAGGTGGGTGTGGAGCTGCAACCACTGGAAGCAATAGGGCTCCCCCTTCTGGTGGGTGCTCTAGGGAGTCATACACACAGCTCCAGCCATCATCCTTTATGCCATAATTGTCCTAAGTATTACATCTATATACCTTCTAAACCCTACAATAAACACTCTATGAGTGCTGCTTTACTCATCATATTTTTTTTTTAGAAAGAGGGACAGTGAGACAGAGAAGGGGAGAAACAACTTTATTTAGTTTTTCACATGGCCTTAGTTGCTCCAACACTCGTTGTGTACGTGGTGCTGGGGTTTGAACCTGGGTCCTCGTGCTTGCTAGGCAAGCACCGAAACCACTGAGCCACCGCTCCAGCCCTACTCATCATATTTTAAAGAAATGAGAAGAAGTCTTTTCTATTTGTCTTTTTCCATTTCTAGGGCTCTTCGTTCCTTTCTGAAGATCCGAGTTTTCCTCTATTATCATGTCCTATCAGTCTCAAAAAATTCCTGGAGTATTTTTCCCCCTGGGAATGGAACCCGGGGCCCTGGGCATGCATGCCAGGCAATTGTCTACCAGTGATCTACATTCCGGGGACAGCTATGGACGACTGGACTTCTGTATGAAATAAAGACTCAAAAGACAACTTGGATACTGGGGTGGCTGGGGCAAGTGCCTGACCCCTTAGCTCTCATTTATTGAGCGGAAGCAAAGATATTTAGAAGTAGCTTTCAAAGAACAAAGAGTTTCGATCTAATCCACCTAATCTTTAGCAAGAAAGGGTGCAGCTGAACTTCTGAAGACTACTCCAAAAACAGGTATGGGATATAAAACTTGTTTTTGTGAAACTAAAGGTCAATAGAAATGAATATCCAAGGCGACTATTACCTGGGGCACAGGGACGGTCTGTAGGCATCCAGGGTGCATGTGATGACTTAGAGGGGTGACTGCTGGCAGGCATGTCTCCTCCTGGCCTCAGTCCAGTGATGTGAGCCACCAGGCTGTCATTAGATTACCTCAGTGCCTCAGAATGTCTGAAACATCTATATCCTTTCTAATTTTTTTTATTTTGAGACAGGATCTTGCTAAGTTGCCCAGGCTGACCTTGAACTTGAGATCCTTCTCCCTCAGCCTCCTCAGTATCTGGGAACATGGGTGTGTGTGGTTGTGCTTGGATTCTTCAGCATTATTGATGCTAGATATGTTAGCAACAAATTCTCTGCTTTCCTTTATCTGGAAATGTCTTTACTTCACCTTCATTTTTTTTAAGAGAGAGGGCCAGTGAGAAAGAGAAAGAGTCAATTTTATTTAGTTTTTCACATGGCTTTCATTGCTCCAACACTTTGTTATATACATGGTGCTGGGGTTTGAACTCGTGTCCTCGCACATGCCAGGCAAGCGCCACAACCACCACGCCACTGCTGCAGCCACTCACCTACATTTTTGAAGGACGTCTGGTACTAGAATTCTAGGTTGACTTTTTAAAATGTCTATTTCTCTGCTGAGATTTCCTTTTTTTAAAGAGAATCAATTTTTATTTTTTCATCTAGTTTTTCTTTTTACAGCACAGTTGTGTATGTGGTGTTACGGTTTGAACCCAGATCCCGTCACATGCCAGGCAAGCACTCTGCCGTTGAGCCACCTCTCCAGCCCTGAGATTTATTTAATTTTTTTAAGAGAGAGAGAGAATGAATCAACTTTATTTGTGTTTTCATTTGGTTTTAGTTTTTCTGACAGTTGTGGTGCTGGGGTTGAAACCCGGGTCCTTGCGCATGCCAGCACTCTACTGCTGAGCCACTACTCCAGCCCTAGAGATTTCCTATTTTTTAAATTTATTTCAAGAGTGTTTTCCTTTGTGTCCTTGCTATAACTTGAACGAGTGCCCCAAGGTTAGAATGTTGGAAATTGCATCTCCAAGGCAATAGTATTGAGAGGCAGAACCTTTAAAAGATGCAGCCCTCAGGAATAGGCTAATGTCACTCACTATCAAGGGGGAGGGTCAGTTCCTGTGGGAGTGGGTTTCTGATAAAAGGTTACATTCCCTCTTTCACGCGGCACTCTCACCATGCGATGCCCCCCGCCATGGTGTGGCACATCAAGAGGGCCCAGATGCAGCCCCTCACTCTCAGGTTTCCCAGGCTTGCAATGTACTTATTAGAGCTGCTTTGACATCTTTGCTGATTCTAGCATTTGGAATGGTGCTGCTCACTGTCATTCATCTTTTTTTTTTTTTAAGAGAGAGGGACAGTGAGAGAGACAGAGAAAGAGAGAAACAACTTTAGTTTTTCACATGACCTTTGTTGTTCCAACACTTTAGTTGTGTACATGGTGCTGGGGTTTGAACCCAGGTCCTCGCGCTTGCAGGGCAAGCACCGAAACCACTGAGCCACCGCTCCAGTCCCTGTCATTCATCTTTTAATCTTTTATCTCGATTGGCCTTGTATAGATTATTTTTTTAAAAAAAGAGAGGAACAGAGAGAGAAAGAATCAATTTTATTTCATTTTTCGTGTGGCTTTCATTGTTCTGACACTTCGTTGTGTACGTGATGCTGGGGTTTGAACCCCCGTCCTCACGCATGCCAGGCAAGCACTATAACCACTGAGCCACTGCTCCAGCCCCTATAGGTTCTTTTTTTATAAAGCATTTTAAAATTATATCCTGGACATTATGAAAGATTATATGCCTTCTGAATTCTATTACGTTCCTCAGAAGAGTTTCAACTTTTCTTCAAAAGGGCAATTAATTTGGCTAAATTCAAACAGCAAATTCCGTCTCCTGAGATGTTAAATAACTTGTCCAAAGTCACGCAGCTAGTGGACAACTAACTTGAGATAATTCACAAATTAAACTTTGACAGGGGTCATTATTTCTCTCAATTTCCTACTGTATTGAGAAGTTCCACTCTAGCCAGGCGTGGTGGTGCACACCCATAATCCCGGAGACTCAGGAGGATGACAGGAGGATCAAAGTTGAAAGCCGGCCTCGGTAATTTAGTGAAGCCCTGAGCAACTTAGTGAGACCCTGTCTCAATAAATAAGTGAATGAATGAAAAGGTCTGGGGATGTGGTTCAGTGGTTAAGCGTCCATGGGTTAAATCCCCAGTACCAAAAAAAGAAAAAAGTTCGACCCTAAAAACTGGTGCTGTCTCAGCTTCCACGCGGTTGTCTTGAGACTCAGGCTAGAGTGAGCGTTATTTTTTGCTGCTGCCCACCGCCCTTCCAGTGGTGGGAGCACAGTAGTCCTCCCACGACAGAGGGTGGATCCTCAGATTCATGGAACAAGGCGATGTTTTCCAGAAAAACTGCAGGACAACCAGTCAAATGCAAATTTCAGATTAAGGAAAACATAAATTTTGTAGTATATTTGAAGCATACTCTTTGGGGATCTATTTATACTTAAGAATTGTTTTTTATCTGAAATTCAAGGGAAAATAAAACTTGTTTCTGCAGTGCTGGGGATCGAATCCAGGGCTTTGCATCCAGCCCTTTTCTTTTAAAATTCCTGCCAGTATTTCCCACAGAGCCCCTCTTCCAAGGGCCCACAGCCTCTCATTCTGGGTCGGACAACCAGGGACAGAGTGAAGACTCTAATGCAGTTTAATTTCTCAAGCACTCTGAGCTCTTACCTCAGGGCCAGGCCGCTCCTTCTGTCCAGAATGTTCTTTCTTGACTCTTTGATGCTGGACCTTCTCAGGTAACAGGACCTATCCTAGGGGAGTGCTTCTCTTCAGAGATGTCTTGAAACTTGGGGCTGTCAGCCCATAGGCACAGAGCAGAATCGAGCAGGTCAGTGCCCAGCACCAGAATTGTCCCACGGTGCCAACGGTGGATGGAACATGACAGGTGAGGCCTGTCCATATCACATATGTGTCCTCCATCCTCTGCCCTCGGGCCTCAGGCTCTCGCTGGCCTTCAGGGTTGACTTGCCCAGGAGGCAGCCTCTCTCCAGGCTCCTGACAGTGGTACATGAGCTCCCAGCAAGCTGTTTGTATGGGGCGCTGCAGGCCTGTGCTTCTCACTGGTGCCCACTGGGTAAACCCAGCCGACCCCAGCAGTTACCTGTTCATAATGCTTATGGGGGTATTTTTTTTAATTGCAATACTGGGGATAGTACCCAGGGGTGCGCTACCACTGAGCCCTTTTTACTCTATTTGAGACAGGATCCTAATAAGTTGCCCAGGTTGGGCTCAAATTTGCAATCCTTCTATGTCCACCTCCTGAGTAGTTGGGATCATAGGTGTGCGCCGCTGCACCCAGCATCGAGGGTGTTCTTTGTTGGCTTCCCTTGCTTCCCTGTCTCAGGCTCTCTTCTAGTGTTTCCTGAGATACTTGAATACTTTCCCAGCACTTAGTACTTAGTTTCACATTCTGTTTTTAGGGAGCACAAACTGAGCACAGATAGAGATTTCCAGACCTCAAACTGTAGGATGTACCAGGACTGAGGCCAAAGCTGAGGAGGGGCGACCAGGTACAATAGGGAGGGTAGGGAGGAAGAACCACAGGCTTTGGTGGAATCTCAGGATGCTGGGTCCCAGGGCAGGCTCTGGGCTCACTGGAGGGTGGGCACTGGGCAAGGCGGCTTCCTCATCTGTGCACCCTCGTGACCCACCCAGCCCCTGAGGTGCCCCAGCATCTTTGCCTCTTGAGACGCAAGGAGCCTACCTGGCCTGGTGATATTGTGCGGATCCATGGGGCCTCTCCTTCCTCCTGCTTTCGTGTGCACGTACATGTGTGTGCGCACGTGTGGGTTAGAATCAGTGTCCTCGTCTTCCCCAGCAATGCCCTCTCTCAGGAGATTGCCCTAGGGCACGGCTCACTTCACGGGGTGATTCTGCATGCTCCCCACCTGACCCTGGGGACTTTTGTCAACGTACAGCGCAGGGTTGCTACTGGCCTCCACCAGGCAGAGGCTGGGGCTGCACCCAACAAAGAACAGTGTGACCACCCCAGTGGCAGCAGCGCAGAGGATGGGAGCCCCACCACAGAGAGCAGCCTGCGCTTCTTCATTCTGGGTGACTTAATGCCTCTGCCACAGGTTAGAACAAGCATGGGGGCCGGGAAAGAGATGCGTTGCTGGCATCTGGCTGTCCCACAGCTGGAGTGGGGCTGCCCTGGGCACCTTACAGGTGCAATACTGGGGATAGTACCCAGGGGTGCGCTACCACTGAGCCCTTTTTACTCTATTTGAGACAGGATCCCAATAAGTTGCCCAGGTTGGGCTCAAATTTGCAATCCTCCTATGTCCACCTCCTGAGTAGTTGGGATCATAGGTGCCCACACTGCTCCCGGCAGGCACTGGGCCCCAGTTGTCCTGCCACGGGTGTCCCTGTGTGGCCAGGAGGAGTGACCTGGCCAAAGTAATGCAGCTCTTCACCTCAAGAACCAGGTCCTGGCTTGAACCTAAAGTCAGAGTCCTCCCAGGAATCGCAGGCTGCACACACATGGGTGGCCTTTAGACTGCTAAGGCTGCGACGTGAACCTGGGGACTGGCTTGTTTCTGAGACACTTCACAGTGACAAGGGTGCACGTGCAGTGAGGGCTCTTTGCCACCAGTAGGTCTGTTAATCCTCACAAGGACTTCGTGAGGCTGAGGTCTGTAACAGAGAAAAATTCCAACAATTCAGTTGGAAGAGCTCAGATGGCTTTTTTGGGATTCCAGCATCGTGCAATGCCACCTCCGTGGCGCAGAACGGTGTGGTGAAGGGCTGATCAGTGGAGGTTGGTTTTACAGACAGGAGGGTTGGAAAAAAGCAGGAGCAAAGAGCAAAATGAGATTTGATCATTTAAAAGTCATTTTCCTTGTAAGGTGGGGACAGGGAGGTAAGGCAATAGAAAAATAGCTGACTGGTTAAAATCATGTTACTTTTTTTAAAAGAGAGGGAGAAAGACACAGAATCAATTTTATTTATTCATCTGGCCTTTCTTTGTTTCTCCAACACTTAGTTGCATATGTGGTGCTGGGGTTTGAACCCAGGTCCTCGTGCATGTCAGGCAAGTGCTCTAACCACTTAGCAACCACTCCAGCCCATATTACTTTATTTGTAAGGACTGGAGTAGAGGGAATTTCATATCATGCTGATGGAAGCTGGTCTGTTTAGGAAATGTGACTGTTGTTTCTCTCCTGATTTCTTGGAGCTCAGTTAACTCAATTTCAGTTTGGTGACATGGATCCTCTACCTTAGTGACTCCATTTTGGTTTTTAGTTTAATCTCTTGGGGCTTTGTGAAGAATTCTGTTCCAAAACACTGGCCTCCTATAATTTGTACTTAATGACGTCCTTATCATCTCCTGTACAATGGAGAAACTGAGGCAATGTGAGCTAGCGTTTAGCCACTGTCATACAGCCAGTCAGTGGTGAGGCTGGGGGCTGAACCCAAGGGACTCGCTATTCCAGTGAATGTCCCAAATACTAAACACTAGATCATGAAACATTTGCCCAGCTACCCCTGAAGGGAATTCAGGGCACGGTGCTTTGTCCATGCGCCACTTATTATTGACAGCGTGACTGTCGGCCCAGGGATCTGCCTCTTCTCGAAGCTGGGGTTACTGCCTTATCCTTCGTGGGTCCTCACCGCCTGGCATGGTGCCTGGCACATTCAGGCAGTCCAGCTCCAGAGTCTGTGCTCCAAACCTCTCTCTAAGCTGAGTGCTTTCTATAAATAACAGAAGCAAGATAAACCATTTCCGCAGAAAAACTCTTAAGGCAGGTGGATGCAATCTACACCGCATGCACTGAACAGCTCTGCATGCTCAGCGCTGCCAGCACCCACTCTCCCTTCTCCTTCCAGGCCCTGCAAGGGCTGCAGGTGCCAGGGTGTCGACTTTCCTCAGGGCAAGGCAGCGCTTTCTGACTTCTAGCTCCTACTTCTCCACCTCTGTGCAGGGCTGCGGCTAGTGGGAAGAAGGCCAGCGTGGGGTGGCGCATGTTCAGATGTGAGGTGGTGCAAGTTCAAGGTGGCACCTGGGGGTGTCGCTGTTCACTTTTGCACCCTGATGCCTTGCTTGCCTCATGCTGTCCTTGACTTCCTAGACACAGGAGCAAGCAGGTGGCTGTCTGCTCCAGACCAGAGTCCCTGTGGCTCCCTGCAGAAAGAGACAGGTCTATGTTGCTGACTCTGAGGGGAAGAGGGAGAAGTAGGAGCCAAGTCTTGCATGGGACAGGTGTGTTCCAGAGAGCTGTGAGACCCTGAGCTTCTGTGTGGTGACTTTGTCCGCTGCCCCATGACTCCCTGAGGCCTGGAGTACTTTTTGAGTGGGTGATGGAGAACATGGGTGCAGTCCAGTGGTTGGGTCAGCTGGGAGCTGCGAGAGAACTGGGGAGAACATGAGCAGAACAGACTGCCCATGCCCAGACTCCATGTGCCCGTACAGTTCTCTGAGCAGTCAAGTTCCCAGAATGGCAGCTTGGGGGGTGGTGTGGGGGTGAGGCCAGACAATTGCATCAGAAAGGGCCCCTTGGAGGGAAAGCTGCTGGGCCTCCCTAGAGCTGGGTCTCCATGGAGACCTCCATGGTTTGCCTAGAGAATGGAGCTATTTTAAGGAACCGGTTAGACAGAACCTGGTGGGCTGGGGTTAGGGAAGGTAGCTGGGGAAGAGAGCTTTTCTGAATGACTCACTAATTTCCCTCCTATGGGGTAGAAAAGGATGGCATGGAAAACAACCAAAGTCCGAGTGTAGAGGCTACTGGGCCACCTGGGGGACCAGAGTAGCAGCAGCGGCTGCCTCTAGGCTAGGTGGACCTTCTGGACAGATGCTGCACCCTGCTGCTGGATTGGACGCCACCCCCTATATCAGCACCTTCCTGTCAGCAGGAGCTCTGGAGCTTTTTACCAGCTTTCATATAATCATGCAAAGCAGAAATCTTTTGCTCCTAAAGAGAAAAAGTGAGTGTAGGTCTGCACTCTGGGGATGGGGGGATAGGGCCATTCCAAGGGAAGGGGCAGCTTTGTGTTGATTGATGTCGCTTCTCAATCGGTCATGGTGCTTGGTGAAGAAAATGGATGCAAACCACTTAGCAATCGTGAGGGGCAGTGTCTGGTTCCCCCTTCTGCCCTGGCAGGGGCATTGGAGGATTGGGAGTCCCAGAATTCAGGAAAGCAGATGGAGGGCTGACTAGAGTGGCTGCAGGGCTGCGGTGCCTGAGAGCTCTGAGAAGGGTGGTCGGGGCCTAGAGAGCTTGGAGGCCAAGGATGACACGTCTTCGGGTGTGGGTGTCTGGGAGCCCTGGCCATCTGTCCATGTGCAAAGCCAGGTGCTCAGGACAGCCCATGTTGGACTGCGGGGCAAGAGAGATATGCCTGCCTCTTTCCAGGCCACCAGAGCTGTTAAGGTGGCAGGGAGCAAAGGCATGCCCCATGCTGGTGCTCCCCTGCAAACCCAAGAAACAATGGGGAGGCTTGGTCATTGATCCCTGCGAGCTCTCTGCTGTCCCTGTCGTGGACCCCGTGTCGCAGCCCAGCCCCCACTGGCACCAGATGGGTTCCCAAGGGCTGCATGCCTCCTCAGCTATGGGAAATGGTGGTGGTGGGGGGGGGGGCAGGCTGAAGAACATCTTCCCTCTACTCCAACCCTTGGCCTATTGGGTCAGGATGCTGAGGATCGGGAATGTGGGTCAGGTTCCCTGCAGGGCAAGGGGCTCCCACTGGAGTAGGGGTGAGAACAGAAGTCCACATGTGCCACTGAGGCAGGCAGCAAATGGGTGGTTTGCTCTGTGAATGCCAAGGATTCCCTAGAACTCTGCCTGAAGCCTAGGCCTGGGGTCTGCAAGAGGACAGACACTGAGAAGCCCAAGGTGGCAGGAGTGGCAGTGCAGGCCACAGCACCCTCCAAGGGGTATCTAGCAGTATATCTGCCTCTGACCTGGGAGCCCACAACCCAGGGACTGCTTGCACGTGCTCATCGTCTCTGGATCTTGGGAGGGTTGCAGGGAACCTGGAGCCCCATGAAGACATGCGTATGGAGGGAGTAACATCTACCCAGGGCCCTGTCCATGCCCAACTCCAAACTGGCCCTACAGGACATGGTCCCACAGTGTCCACCCGTTGAGAGCGAGGCTTTCCTGTCACCCCTGTGAGCCCTCAACAGAGTCCCACCCCCCTGGTTGCTCCTCTGCTGCCCTCCACAGTGATGCATCTGTAGCTCTGCGTGTCACGGAAAAATGCCACAGATGACAGAAGTGAGAAATGCATGATTTATTGGTCACTGATGCCCGTGGGCGAGTGGGGCACATAGATTCTATTCTTGCACAGCTTCTGGGTTTGGTGTCCTACATTAATCCAGTCATGTCAAAAAGCAACACAAGGGGGCTGGAGCAGTAGCTCAGCAACTGTAGCACTTGCCTGGCATGCACAAGGACACGGGTTCGAACCCCAGCACCACATACACAACAAAGTGTTGAAGTGTTGGAACGACGAAGGCCATATGAAAAACTAATAGAACTGATTCTCTTTCTCTCTCTTGAAAGGAAAAAAAAAAAAAAAAACACAAGAAAAGGCATTAATAATCCATTCTCCTAGTAACCAAAAACTCCGGCCTTAAAGCCACAGGGCTTGGCCTTTGGAGCCACAGTGGAGACTTGTCCCTTAGCATAACAGAAGCACTGGGGTGCTTGGCCCATTGCAGGGCCTGGCAGTGGCTGCCCTCCTCGGGCAGTGCGCAGGAATTTGGCAAATGGCCTTGCAGGGGCTTTAACATCTCCAGCCCAGGTTGAGGCCTTTTCTGCCCACTGGAGAGTTGCTGCTGAGTTTTCCAGCCCCTGCTGACAGAACAACAGAAGTCAGGTAGTCACTGCTCTCCCAGGGGATCCCAGTCTTCACAGAAGCAGCTCATATCACCGAAGCTGGAGGAGGTCAGGCTCCTTGTACCCTAAATTGGCCACTTAGACTCCTCGGGTCCCTATAGCAGAGCCCCTTTCTTGCTCTGGGGGCACTGGCCTCTTAATTAATGCTTTATCCAAACCCTCA
Source organism: Aplodontia rufa (assembly GCA_004027875.1). NCBI lineage: Eukaryota > Metazoa > Chordata > Mammalia > Rodentia > Aplodontiidae > Aplodontia > Aplodontia rufa. Next base: position 50,955 of record PVKS010006158.1, read on the forward strand.
GGATACACTGTTCTGAACCGGTGGGTCTGGGCAGGTTCCAGTTGGCTGGAGCCTCCACTCTGGAGTCATCCCGACAGCACGTTCCCATGTGGCCTTATTATTATTAATAATATTATTATTATTATTTATAATTCCATCCTTGAGTCAGCATTTCAGTTTCCTTCGTTGAAACAGCGACGAGTACAAGGTCCTGGGGTTCCAAGTACTGAGACCAAGCTGGGGAACAAGTATGGTGTGCATTTTCTTCCAGCCTCAGCATCTGCTAAGGTCGCAGGTTGCACACTCCTCTGACCACATGGCAGGGAGGCCCTTGGAGAGGCCGTGAGTGGCTCTGTGCTGCTCCTCTGGGCTCCCGTTGCCAGTAGTGCTCCAAGAGCTTCACTGTAGGGCAAAAAAGAATAAAGAGCTGTAAGGGCCTCACTCTTGCCAGGCCAGTGTGACCAAATGGCTCAGCAACCCTGGGTGCTGTGAGTGCTGTGGGCAAGGTCAGCTTTCCTTTGCTATGAAAAGAGCCGGCCACATTGTTCTAAGCACTTTACATACGGCACAAGACATGCATGTATGATAATTATGCAATAATTAATATGTAATATAAGTCATATAGATCATTAGCTTTGTTATTGATCACTATACATGAAATCTTATGTATGTATAACATAAAATGATAATATACAGTAATAATTATAACAGCAGATGGCATAGCTTTCCCTATAAATCTATGTGGCAGATTCCATGAATAGCTCCCTCTTATAAATAAGTAAACTGAGGCAATAGGAAAGCTGGGATTTAAATTCAACACTGTGAGTTCCACCACTGAGTATACCCCAACCCCCAGAGTGTTCTTTTTTTGGAGGGGGGGTGCCAGGGATTGAACCCAGAGGCACATAGCCATATCCCCAGCCCTTTTTTATTTTGAGACAAGGTCTCACTAATGCACTCAGCTCCAGAGTACAGAGTATTCTTTTTTTTTTTTTTTTTAAAGAGACAAAGAGGGGGACAGTGATGGCTCAGCAGTTATGGCGCTTGCCTGGCATGCACGAGGATGCAGGTTCAAATCCCAGCACCACATACACAACAACAAAGTGTCGGAGCAATGGAAGCCACATGAAAAACTAAATAAAACTGATTCTCTTTCACTGTCCCTTTCTCTTTAAAAAAATAAAAATAAATAAATATAGAGAGAGGAAGAGAGGAAAAATCAAAAGAATCAATTTTATTTATTTTTCCATCTGGCCTTTGTTTCTCTAACACTTAGTTGTGTATGTGGTGCTGGGATTTGAACCCAGATCCCTGCACATGACAGGCAAGCACTCCAACCACTGAGCCACTGCTCCAGCCCCCCAGAGTGTTCTTAAATACCGGTAGTTTTACTAAAAAATAATATAAAAAGGGGGCTGGAGCGGTGGCTCAGCGGTTTTGGCACTTGCCTGGCAAGCACAAGGACCCGGGTTCAAACCCCAGCACCACGTACACAACTGAGTGTTGGAGCAACTAAGGCCATGTGAAAAACTCAATAAAGTTGTTCCTCTCTTTCTCTGTCTCTCTCACTGTCTCTCTCTCTAAAAATAATAATAATAATATAAAAATCTATTTTATAGGAAGGGGAGATTACATCTGAAGTCTCTAAAATATTGGGAACATAATGAGTGCATGTATTGATGTTAAGATGAAAACTGAAGCCAGGCACAGCGGTGCATGCCTGTGATCCCAGCAGCTCAGGAAGCTGAGGCAGGAGGATTGCAAGTTCAAAGCCAGCCTCAGCAACTTAGCAAGGCACTGAGCCACTTTATAAGACCCTGTCTCAAAATAACAAATAAAAAGGGCTAGGAATGCAGCTCAGTGGATTTAAGCGTCCCTGGTTTCGATCCCTGGGACAAACAACCCCAAAACAACAAAAAACAAACAACAAAAACCCCTTTCTTTATGAAGCCTCATTCCTTTTTTGCAGGGCTAGGAGTGTCCATGGCCCCTCCTTTGTCCCTTTTAGCAATCACCACAGAAGCAATGGAGGGTCAGGATATGGGGGACACTCGGGCCACCAAACCCTGGCTCCAGCTCTTCCCATGGAGCAGCTGCCAGGACGATCACACGCACGCACACGCATGCGGCGGGACACACCTGCATGGCCGTCCTGCTGAGCAGCCCCTCCTCGGGCCGGTGCTTGCCATGGTGGGGCAGTTCAGTGTTGTCGCGGTAGTCCCGGCCCCTGGAGTGCTGCAGTTGCAGGACTGCTGGGCTCTTAACCGGCAGCGGTGGCCGTGGTGCCGGGGTGGGTGTGGTCTGCTGGCTCGTTTCTGACCTAGAAGGCTTGATGGGCCTCTTGGCTGGCACTGGGGCTTGTGAGCTAGCTGGGGCCTTGGGCTTTCCTTGGCTTTTGTCCCCACCAGTCGCCCTGCCTTCGGCAGAGGAGGAGCAGGTAAAGGAGCGCAGCCGGGGTGTGGGGCTGAGGAAGGGCGTGGGGGCCTGCTTGCCTGGGCCCTTGCTGCCCTCTGCCTCCTGGGCCTTGGTGAGCAAGATGCTAGGTGAGGAGACCCCAGGATCTGGGCAGGCAGGGGACTCCTTCCGCAGCATCTTAGGCGACTCCTGCTCTTTCCGGGGAGCCAACTTGGGGAAGGAACTCACGGACCCATACAGTGGGTTTTCGAACATCTCCGGCTTTGACAGCTGCGAGTCGTCGAGGGACAGAACTTCTGTTGGTATCTTCCCCAGGTCACTGGACCAGCAGCTGGGGGAGAGAGGAGAGCAAGGAAGAAGCTGTTCAACAGAGAGGATGCGGAGTGGCTACTGCATGGGCCCAGGCTTTCGTGTTGGGGCGATAAAGAGGTTTTGGAATTAGAGGTGGTGCTTGCATGCACTGGGATGCACTGAATGCTACCAAATTGTCCACTTTGTTTTTTAAATTTTTTGGTGCTGGAGTGGAGGCTCAGTGGTTCTGGCACTTGCCTGGAATACTCAAGGACTCAAGTTTGAACCCCAGCACCACATACACAACAAAGTGTTGGAGCAACAAAGGCCACATGAAAAACTAATGTTGATTCTGTCTTTCTCTCTCACACACAGTCCCTCTTTTTTTTTTTTTTTTTTTTTAAGAGAGAGGGACAGTGAGAGAGACAGAGAAAGAGAGAAACAACTTTATTTAGTTTTTCACATGGCCTTAGTTGCTCCAATACTCAGTTGTGTACGTGGTGCTGGGGTTTGAACCCGGGTCTTCATGCTTGCCAGGCAAGCACCCAAACCGCTGAGCCACCGCTCCAGCCCCAGTCCCTCTCTCTTTAAAAAAACAAAACAAAACAACTTTTTGGCACTGAGAATTGAACCCAGGGGTGCTCTATCCACAGAGCCACGTCCCTAGCCTTTGTTATATTTTATGTTGAGACAGGGTCTCGCTAAGTTGCTTAGGGCTGAGGCTGGAGCTGTGTAGCTCAGTGATTATGGCGCTTGCCTGGCATGTGTGAGGATGCAGGTTTGAATCCCAGCACCATATACACAATGAAGTGTTGGACCAACGAAAGCCATATGAAAAACTAAATAAAATTGATTCTCTCTCTCTGTCCCTCTCTGTTAAAAACAAGAAAAAGAAAAAAAGTTGCTTTGGGCCTGAGTTACTGAGGCTGACTTTGAACTCATGATTCTCTTGCCAAGTGGACGGGATTTCAGGTGTGTGTGACTGCGCCCAGTCCAACTTATCCATTTTAAAATGTTAATTTTATGTTACATGAACTTCACCTCAGTTAAAAAAAATAATGAAGAAATAAGAGGCAATGGTACTGTATTTCTCTGTCCTCACAGGCAACCTCAGTTCTGGCCTGGGAGCTTTTCCACAAACCAGAGCATCCATGAACAACGGGTCTTCACTGGAGGGTTTTAACTTTTTTTTTTTTTTTTTTTTTTTTGAGAGTGGGACAATGAGAGAGAGAGAAAAAGAGAATATCAATTTTTATTTGGTTTTTCATGTGACCTTCATTACTCCAACACTTCGTTGTGCACATAGTGCTGGGGTTACAACCCATGTTCTTGTACGTACCAGGCAATCGCTGTAACCGCTGACACCACTCCAGCCCCCACTGGAGGTTTTGTAGAGGGAGGGGTGAACTTAAGCGGCACCCCCACATCAACCCCCACCCTCAGCATACAAGCCTGCCCTGCCCCTCACTTCTGGCAGATCCCTCTCCAGCCTCCCCTGAACTGCCACAGCTTCACTTCTGCCACCTCCAGCAATGCCACTGTGACCCTTCACTTGCATGGCTGCTGGGGGAATGGAAACCCTGCAAAGGACCAGATGGACTGAGTGACCCTCCCAGGTGACCACTTGTGCTACTTGAGGGCCTCAAGAAGCTCCATCTACTAAACATGTAGGAAGCTACTAATGTGAGACACTGACTGGCCCAGGCCCAGCGGAGCTGCCACGCAGTAAAGACGGACACCTTATGCTCCCGTACCGACATCCAGACGCCATTCGACCCAGGGGCACAAAAACAGACACCTGTGCTCCCGCACCAACATCCAGAGATGAAAATCTGTGCTCCGGCACTGGCACCCACATTCAGACGCCATTCCTCACAGGGACTCAAAGTCTTCTCCCTGGGGGTTCCTGGGAGCGTGGCTTCCTCTCATAACTCATGGCAGGAAGGAACAAATGGGCTGGCGTGGTGGTGACACCAGAGGGAACCTGGACAGACGTGAGTGCTGGGGAAGCAGACCAGGGGCAAGAACAGGCCCAGGTGGCCTCTGGATGGAGAATTCCACACTGTAACCCTAAGGAGGCAAGAGTTGCCCCTGGCTGAGCAAGTTATGAGAACCAGGAAGGCACCCGCTTCACTTTCTGGCCACAGCCTACTCTCTCAGGACGGGCTCTGCTTATTGCACAAAGGATGTGGTTGTGATAAAGTGGAAGTCGCTGGGAAGGCCTCACTGTCTGGCCAGGCCGCCTGCTGCTATGGGAATGCAGGAAGTATGGCCCAGAGGTGGCTCTGCAGCCAGCCTAATTGCCTGTGTGGGCTCTCAGGGACCGGACCAATGGGACAGGGCCAGCCTCAGAGGCATGCCCAGGCAGCCTGACTGTGGACTCCACTGCTGCCACTTGCTTTCTGGAAAGACCTGGAAGCTACAGCGTAACTGGAAACGTTGGGGCCTTAATCAGAGATTCTGGAAGGCTGCCTCTCTGGAGGCTCAGGCCCTTTCCCACACCTGTCTGGACCCTCAGAGACCTTTGCTGTGGGTTAGCCTAGAGAAGAGGACACACAGGGGACATATGACAGTGACCAGTAGTTGTCAGACAAAAAGAGAGAAGAATTAGGAGCACATGGTCTGGCACATAATACCCCCTTTTGGTGATAGAAATGGAAACGGAGGGCTCCCCTCAGAGAGTTAGAGCAGGGCCAGGAAGAGAGCCAGGAGAGACCTGAAAAATCTTCCCTCCGCAGGAGAGTGCTCCTGCCACCCTTAGAGAGTGCAAGGCGGAAAAAAGCATATCAAAGTTTTAAAAAAATCAGTTTTATTCCCCTGACCACAGGTAAGAAATTGACCCCCATGACAGCTATTGGATAAGGGAACAATACTCAGGGACAGGCTTCGTTCCCTGAGCAAATGGCCCCACCTCTCCGGTTCAAGCACCCAGGCTGAAGAAGCTATATACTGGCTGGGGTCTGACAGGAGCTCCCCCTTCCTAACCACACCACTGGGGCCTGGGACGACCAATCACCCTAGTTCACCAGGACTAAAGGGTTGGGTAAAAGGTTTCCTGGGAAATGGGACTTTTACTGCTAAAACTGGGCAACCCAGATTGGTGGGCACCCTACTGGGGCCTGGGTCAATGGTGGGGACCTTGAGGTGCTGTTGACAGCACATAGCCATCGCTGAGCCTGGGACCTGGAGCAGCTTAGAGGGTTGCAGGCAGGGTGGGAGCTTCAGGGTTATTGCCTTGAATCATCTTTCAGTGAAAAATGAACTTAGAACCCTACTCTTGCCTGTAGATGTCCAATCCTTCAGCTATCACCTGTGGGCTGGTGGGAAAATGCTCCCCACCAAGCGGTGTTCAGATCCTTAACCACAAGGATGCTTATGCCAGGTGTGGTGCTTCAGGCCTGCAATACCAGCGACTAAGGGAGCCGAGGCAGGAGGATTGCAAGTTCGATACCCACCTGGGCAACTTAGTGAGACCTTATCTCTGAATAAAAATAAAAAGGATTAGCGATGTAGCTCAGTGGTAGAGCACTCCTGCATTCAATTCCTAGTACCACTAGCAAAAACAAAACAAAACAAAACAAAGAAACCCAGAAATATGACATTTACTTTGCGAACTTACAAGCTACTTAAAAATTTAGTTCCTTGGGGGCTGGAGTGGTGACTCAGTGGTTGGAGTGCTTGCCTGGCATGCACAAGGACCCAGGTTCAAACCCCAGCACCACAAACACAACTAAGTGTTGGAGAAACAAAGGCCTGATGAAAAAATAAATAAAACTGATAAAAAAATTAAACATATCAATAATTTCCAAACACCAGAGGTGGATGCAGACATTGCAGAGCTCAGGGGCAGTCCTCTCTTACTTTCAGCTACTTAGGGGAGAACCGCCACTGTGACACTGGCTCCATGCCCGGCCAGGCATGGGAGGGAGGACCTGGAGGGGGCTATAGGACAGCAGCATTTCGGATGATGAACCCTGTGTTGGCTCCTCACCACTGTGTCACACAGCACCACTCAGGATCCAAAGTCCTCACGAGGAAGAGAAATCAACACCACGCTAGGGAACCTGGCTGAAAGCGAGGCTTGAAGTCAGCGTAACACAGTCCCCGCAGCCCCAGAGGACAGAGCATGCCCACCAGGCTCCGCACATCTGAAATCATTGCCAACTGGCTCTGTGCCTTTCACGTCCATCTGTCATCTTGTGGGACTGAGAACCTGCAGGCCTCCCTGTCCTGCATTCCCACGCCTGGCTTCAGGCCTTGGGAATTGCCCTGCCTGGTGTCCCCTCAGCCCCATCCTCCTGCGTGGCCCAGTTCTAGTCTCAAGCAGCTTCCTTGAAGCCCTGGGCTGCTCTGCCTCCCACCCCCATCCCGAGGCCCTCCAGTGAGCCCAGGATGCCAGGACGCAAGGGAGAAGTTCCCTTTTCTTTTTTGCAGTACTGGGGACTGAACCCAGGGGTCTACCACAGAGCTACCCCTAATTTTTTCTGTCTCATGCCTCTGCACCTGGCATGAGCTTGCTTTTCTTGATGGCTTTTTTTTTTTTTCTAAACAGACGGAGAGTAAGAGACACTGAGAGAATCAATTTTATTTAGTTTTTCGTCTGGTTTTTGTTGCTCTGACACTTAGTTGTGTACGTGGTGCTAGGGTTCGAACGCACATCTTCGCACACGCCAGGCAAGTGCTCTACCACTAAGCCACCACTCCAGCCCTCTTGACAGTATGTTAAGCATTTCTGTCCCCAACTTCTAAAAATTCAGCTGCACCCGTTGGTTAGGAATGGGAGATTACACCAACAGGCGCCAGGGCACCGAGTGAGCAGAGCCGTCCCCAAGGCCATCGCCCTCACTGTCCAGAGAAGGAAGCCCCAAAGCAGGGAAGGACATAGTAAAGAGGACACTCACCTTGACTCCTGGGCCCTGGGGCAGGGCCCTCGGGTTGCCAGGGAGGATGGAAACTTCTTTGGTGATAAGGGTGGCTGGGAGGGAGAGGTGGGAGGACCATCTGCCTTCCCGGAGCCCAGGGAGGAATCCTTGGGTGGCTGGTCGTAGCTCCAGGCTGTGAGCTGCTGATCTGGGGACAGGGTCTGCTTCAAGTGCAGGGGCTGCCCAAAGGGCCCCACACCCACGTAGTTGGGGTTGATGAGCTCGGTGGCACCAGAGGCACTGCATGCAGGGACCCTGTGGGGAAGACAAGGCATGTCTCAGGGCTCCTCCCTTCTCAAGGACAGTAGCAGCCTGAGGACAGTGCCTTCTGGTGTCTCTTGGTTCCTCAGGTCCTCAGCTGCTTCATTTCTGGGCCAGGGGACTCATCCACTCTTTCCCTCGCTCATTCGTTCACACATATGTGGCACTTAGAGGGCCCAGTGAGCACCCGGCCGGCCTGGAGGAGGGAGTATGAGGGGACAAGGTGGCCTCAGGTCTCCATTCTCTCAAAATGCACATTTGGTGGGTGAGATATGGAACAAGCTCAGCAGCAGAGAGGAAGATGTATATTGTGCTGAATTTTGAGAGAAACAAGAGTCTGATTAGACACAAGGAGAGGGCTGGGACCAGGGGCAGAGGAGCCAGACAAGGACTCCGTGGCCTTTCGCTGAGGAAACAAAAGCAGCAGCTAAGAGAGAAAGAGGGGGCTGGAGCGGTGGCTCAGCTGTTACGGCGCTTGCCCGGCATGCCCAAGCACACATATATAACTAAGTGTCAGAGCAACGAAAGCCATGTGAAAAACGCAAAAAAAATTTGATTCTCTCTGTCTCTGTCTCCCTCTGTGTGTCCTTCTCTCTTAAAAAAAAAATTAAAAATTAAAAAAACATAAAAATAAAAGAGAAAGAGGAGGTGCTGGGCAGAGGTACAGGGTGTGCAAAGGCCCTGAGGCCAGAAGGCGTGCTTGTTCCAGGATGCTCTGAAGGCCAGTGGTCAACTAGGGAGTGAGAAGCTGGCCTGGGGACTGTGGGAGGTGAACAGGAGGAGGGAAGCTTCAGGACTGACTGGCAGAATCCCTTGGGGACAAGACAGCTTTCACATGACATGACAGCATCAAAATGGGAATCAGAGTGCAAGGTCACAGAGGTCAAGGCTGGAGCTGTTAATGGGAGTAGTTGGCTTAAAACTGCAGAGGGGACAGCCTGGGTCTGGGCGAGGTAACCCCAACAGTCATGCACACTGCATGCAGGGAATGGCCTGGGTCTAAGCAAGGTTACCCCAATAGTCTTGCACTGTGTGCAGGGGACAGCCCGGGTCTGGGCAAGGTTACCCCAAAAGTCTCACACTGTGCACTGCCTCCGTGCCTGTAATGATCTCATGAGAGGTGGGTTCTGGGTATGTAGGTTGTCAGGAGGCCTCTGCACCTCCCCTTGGTCTTACCTCACTCCATCCGCCAGTGCCTGCTTAAGAAATAAAGTGCTACTCTAATACTACTCAAATTGGGGAGGAACTTGCCCTCCATGGATCCCGGTTCTGGAAACCAGCAGGCACTTAAGGCTAGGGTGATAAGGGAAGAAGAGTGAACGGGCAACTTCAGTACCTAGTGTGATGACACCAGCCAGGGAGGGGACAGGGAGAGGGCTAGAGATGGGAGCTGCTGTGTGTGACAGAGGCTAGGGCTGGAAGGACAAGCTGGGTGGGGACTAGAGGCAGGAGAATAACATGTGAGCTGGCCAAGGGACCAGGGCAAGAATCCCTGCTGGCTTGCTTTGGAACTCAAGACCACATCTGCGAACTGAGATGGGCCCCTTGGAGGAGACTGCTGCCCTCCAGCAGTGGAGGCCACTCCCAGTTCAGGACAGGATGGGTGTGTTGCCCAAGGACACTGGTCTCCAGGGAGGCTCAGCAAACATGAGTTGGAGTCACGCAGTCACCCCTGCAGTAGCTGCCTGCTGGACCACACAGCCTTCTGCCAGGTAGATAGGGAGTTCCCACGCTGGGCACTGCACCTGCTCTGCCTTCATTTCACTAGAACCCAACACAGGAGGTGCTCAACGGATGCTGGCTAAGCTGAGCTGAGCTGAGCTGAGCTTCCCAATACAGCAGGGTCCAGGCTTTGCCACACCTGGCAAGGTGCTTTGAGGTCAGAAGACACAGCAAAGGGCGGGAGAACAGTGTTGCGGAACTGGAGCCTCCTCCACCTGGGATTCTCATGCGACACTCACCTTCTCGGCCCTGGTCCAGACAGCTGAGCTAGTTCATAATGCACCCCGGAACCCCTGCTCACCTGCTGGCAGGCTCCCACAGCTTCATGGGGTCATGGCTGGAGAGAAGCTTCGAACACTTGGGCCCACTGGATTCATCCCGCTCGGTCTTCACGAAGTCTGGAAGGCAGGGGCCAGGAAAGAGCACGTGAGGGCCAGGAAGGGCAAGGTGGCGTCCCTTTGAAGCCCCAGGCTGCAGAGTGAAGCGTGGCTAACTGGGCAGGAGTTCCCAGCAAGACTGAAGCCTCAAGAGTTCAGGGACTCAGGTTATGTCTGCCACGCTTCCAGAGGGAGAACCGGCACCTGTGACCCAGAGTTGCCACTGCCTGTGACATTGCAACTTGATATCAGCAAGGGACAAAATAGGCAACGATTTCTTGTCAGAAGGACAAAAGGAACATAACCAGGTGGCTTCACAGAGCATCTGGTACTTATAGCCAATCTGTCCATGGGGCTTAAGGGAGAGCCAAGACCCCTGTTTTCACTTCTGGCTCTGGCTTATGGCTGCTGGTGCTTAGTCCCTATCACTCCGACCCACTGCACTGTTAGAGAAAGAGCCCCACAGGGCAAAGGGGAGTCACGTCCACAGAGGGGGCACCGCTTGATGGGCCAGCGCACCCCTGGTGAATTCTGCTCCCTGGAAAGAGGCAGAAAAACCATTGCACTGACCAGTTCACACTTGGCACTGGAGGACCCTTGGCCTAACCACTTACTAGGTCTATTACCTTCAGCCTATCACTTTGACCCTCCAAGCCTCAGTTTCCCCATCTGCCAAACAAAGATAACAACATTGGCTCTCAGGGCTATTGTGAGATAAACAAGAGGACATTGATGAAAGGATCTGTTTATCAACAGGAATTCAGTTAAAGCCCAATGTCATCTGTATTCTTAAAAGCAAGAATTAAAGTCAAAAGGAAAGGGGAGGGGAAATCACTGGTTCCATGTGTAAAAAGGAAGAAATACTTGATAAAGAAATTTTGGGGGGCGGGAGAGGTGGCTCAGCAGTTGGAGAGCTTGCCTGGAAATTGCAAGGACCTGGGTTCAAAACCCAGCACCATATATGCAACTAAGTGTTAGAGAAACAAAGGCCAGATGAAAAAATGAAATTGATTCTCTCTCTCTCCCTCTGTCTTTTTTTAAAAAAGAAAAGAAAAAAGACATTTTTAGTAGACATGGTAGAATAAGAGAAAATTACAAATTCAAGCCAGGCACAGTGGCACATGCCTGTAATCCCAGTGACTTGGGAGGCTGAGGCAAGAGGATCTTGAGTTCAGTCAGCCTTAGCAACTTAGGGAGGCCCTAAGCAACTGAGTGAGACCCTGTCTCAAAATAAAATCTAAAACAGGGCTGGAAATGTGGCTCAGTGGTTAAGCGCTCCCAGGTTCAATCCCTGGTACAAAAAAAAAAAAAAAATCACAAATTCAAATCTAGATACATTCTTGTATTCTCACAATACTATTAGAGTCTGTTGGCTACATTCGTTTTCTTTTGTTGTTTCTGCTTTCTCCTGGTACTGGGGATTGAACCCAGGGTGTTTTATCACTGAGCTACATCCCAGCCCTTTTTATTTTGATACAGGGCCTCGCTAAATTGCTGAGACCAACTTTGAACTTGGGATCCTTCCACCTCTGCCTCCTGAATTGCTGGGACTGAAGGTGTTAATCACCACTGGCCTCCTGGCCACACTCTATCCCCTTATGATGGGGTGATGACAGCTTTTATCTAAGAGATGATCAACAGGGTCTCCCCTAGGCGCAGACAGGGAGTGCAATGAGTAATAGTTAGACATGACTGCACTGGTGTCATTTATTATTATTAGCTGGGGAGCGAACCCAGAGCCATGCGCACGCTATGCAAGCACTGTACCACTGAGCTATGCAACCCCAGTCCTGGTGTCATTTTTAAGAGCCACAATAGATGACTCCTCCCAACAGCCAGTCAAAGTGAGTAAATGGCATCTAACAAGGACTTGAAGAGTTCAAGCTGAGAAGTGCACGAGGGGGCTGGTGCGGTGGCTCAGTGGTTACGGCACTTGCCTGGCATGTGCAAGTACACGGGTTCAAACCCCAGCACCCACGTACACAGCTAAGTGTCAGAGCAGCGAAAGCATGTGAAGAACTCAATAAAAATTGATTCTCTCTCTCACTGTCCATCTCTCTTTAAAAAAGAGAGAGAGAGAGAGAGAGAGAGAAAGTGCACGTGGCTGCCCAGCCAGCACTCAGAAGGGGAGAGGGTGCTGTCATCTGTAGGCACTGAGGATGAGGGTGGGGCTTCCAGGTGTGCACGGTAGACAAGAGTGAATCAGGAGGCTCAGGACCCTGGGTGGACACCAGGGGAGGGGTGTCAGTGGGCAGAAGGGTACATTGGCTCGAGTGAGTGGGCACCATTCGGCCACGTGGAAGCGCGGAGGAGTCTAGACATCAACCGCAGCATAGCTTTAGTCTCCTTTGCATGGTGGCCTGAAGAGGGCCAGCTAACACCAGGTAGGATGGTTTCGCAGTGTTGGTCCTCGTGATGGAGACCCTAACAGGGAGGGGCGAAGCCTAAAGACTGAGTCCAGGTGAGAGCAGGAGCTTTGGGAACTTTACAAGCTTCATGCCCTTAAAATGTCAGTTGACCAAGGCTGGAGGGAGATCTGGGGCTGCTGGGCTTCGAGGTTCTAGAGAAAGTCTTGAATTGGGCGGAAGAGGGCCACACTGTCTGAGAAGCTTTCCAACTGGGTTCTGTTCGCAGGCCCCGGGAGAGCTTTGCTGAGGGAGGCCACATGCCGGTCCCTATCACAGCCTCTGACCAGGGCTGGGGGCTCACTTACCATACAGCTTCTCCCTCTTCTTGCCTTGGGAGGTCTGCAGCTTGATCTCCCCCTGAAAGTGGCCGGTCATCTCTCCATGGTGCGTGAGAGGCGTGGAGATGGGCAGCTGGGTTTCCGTGGTCTCCAACCGAAGGGCAACACAGCCCTCACCTGGGGAAGAGAGGACAGCTGTCAAGACGCGGCCATTCCACAGGAGGAACACCATACATCGGCTCGGCCACCAGGAGCTGGTCCTTGGGAACAAAGGCCAGGAGGGGTCAGTTAAGGAACCTTTAGAACAACCACAGCAATTTGGGGTGAATGCCACAAACCTCAGAGCAAAATGAACTCCCCATGAATTAGTCCATGTGAAAAGAAAGAAGTTAAATCCTGGAAAAGCTGGCAGAAAACCAGAATTACATGCTAATCCGCTTGCTACAGGAGACACTAACTTCCCAAGGCTCAAAGCAATGCAAGAAACGATAAAGCAAGGTGGGCAGGCAAGGAGAACAGACAAGCTTAAAACTTCCGTACAAAGAAAACCCTAAAAGAGCCAAGTGCAGTCGCGCATGCCTAAAATCCCAGCATCTTGGGAGGCTGAGGCAAGAGGATCACAAATCTGAGACCAGCCTCAGCAAGTGAGACTGTTTCAAAACAAAAAATAAAAAGGGCTTGTGATCTGACTCAGTGGTGAAGCACCCCTGGGTTCAATCCCCAGTGCCAACAATTAAATAAATAAATAAAAACCCCAAAAGGGCTGGGGGTGTAGCTCAGTGGAACAGCACCCTGGATTCAATTTCCAATATTGGAAAAAAATATAACCACTAAAATAAACCACCTGGGAAGCTGGCTTGCCCAGGAGGGAGGGGCAGGCTGGGGCCGCAGGAGAATCAGGACTCAGACAGTTAGTACCTGTATGACTTTGACAAGTTCCTCGACCTCTCTGAGCCTCAGTTTGTACTGATTCACTGGAGAATAAATAGTGCCTGCTTCATAAGGTCATGTCAGGATTAAATCAAGCAGCACCTACAAAGCACCTGGCACAGGTGTGCCACATCGGTAGTTTTGCTGATCCGAGACGTTGCAGCTGCAGTTATGCCTAGAAGCTTCTTGGGAGGGGAACAATGAACTACTAAAGGGCCTGTTAACCCAGGACCAGGAAAGGAGTGGGAGGAGGATAGGATGGGCGTGGCCATCGGTTTTTGAGATGAGATGCCACTGCTTCATTGCTTCAGCAGCTATGGGCTCACAGGTGGGTGCTGTACCTGTTGCAGGATGCTTACCGTAGGACTCATCACTATCAGAGGACTTAATGCTAATCAGGATGTGCTGGTCCAGCAGATACTCAGGGTCGGAGATAATGGGCTTCAGCTGCAGAGAGGAGGCATGGGATTAGAGTCAACAGGTGGGTGGACAGGTAGATTAGGGTTTCCACTCTTGATGTGGGGAACGCATGGAGAAACAGGACAGATGTTCTTTATTAACCAGATTTATCTGCTAGCTCTCTGAGTTGGAGAGGGCAGGTAGGATCTTATAGGTACAACCTGCCTGGCCAGGCGTGGTTCACTCCTAGCTCTGAGATGCAGAGGGTAGGTAGGATCCTATAGGCTGGTTCACCCCTAGCTCTCTGAGTCGGAGAGGGCAGGTAGGATCCTATAGGCTGGTTCACCCCTATCTGAGTTGGAGAGGGCAGGTAAGATCCTATAGGTACACCCTGCCCACCAGGCATGATTCCCTGTTCCCTACTGCCTGAGCTCAGGTCTCCTAGGCTGAGCATAGCTCCCAAGTTCCACGTCCATTGCCGCCCTCCCTTTTTTCCCTCCTTTGCATATTTCAGGGAAAGGGGCCAGGTCTGGAATGTCTCCTGTACCCCTGTGCCCTGTGCTCCCACTGGCAGGGCACTGCCTTTCGCCTCAATCCCTTGGAGGCCTGCAGCTACAAAGCTGACAAGGCCTGATCCCATCTGGTGGGGAGTAGGCCTGTGTCCCCCTAAACAGATCCACACCCCTATCCATTTGGGCCAGGAGAATACTGCAGGTTGCTAGAGGTGTGGCTCATTGATTGACAGGTGTAAGCTCCTCCTTCTAGCCGTCCTCACTTCCTGCTGTTGAAGAGCCTGGGACTGTGGCTCCTGCAGGCCCTGCTATGTGGATTCGGGGCAGGTTGAGGCTGGGCCTACTGGGTGAACCTTGACCCTCACCTGTGCAAGGCCAGGTGGGAGGAGCTCTGCACTCTAGGGCTCCTCCATGCGCGCTGAAATTCATATGGTTTTTTTTACCACTGAATTTCCCTCAGTGACTTCACTAATGAAGGACTTGTTAGAAAGGTCACATGTTGGTCTAAGGATGTCCCCTACCCTCCCTTCCAAACAACTGAAGGCCCCTGTGCAAGTTCTGGGTACCAGGTTGACTATCAGGATAGACTGCTATTTCTCTATTCAGAAAGTTCCAGAATAAATGACTGGAAATCACAGTAGGGCTGAAGCATTTTTGGGGTTCAAGGGGCTGCACCAACCACTGTGTTCACTGACAGAAGTGATGTCTGGCTTTACGTTAGACCCAGGGCCAAGGCTGAGTCTGCTGATGTAGAAAGTGGAGTCCACCCTCTCTGGGCAGAAGGGATTTGGAGGGAGGAAAGCAGAAACAAGTGAGGCTGAAGGTCTGGAGCAGTGTTGGGTGAAGGCCCCGGGGCGCTGTGGGAGGAAGGCAACCTGACAGACAGGTGGATGCCAAGGTCGGACGAGCACTCCAGGAAGATGGCAGCAGGCAGAGGAGAGGGGACAGGCAGGAAGTGCAACCAGACTTGGCAAGGGTTGGGATGTGGCCTGGAGGGAACAGGGTACCCCAGAACTCCCAGGCTGGACCGGTGGGGGACACACTGTGAGAACTGGGATGCTGGTGTCACCAAAGGAGGAAACAATTCAGGTCCCATGTGGGAGCAACTGGAACAAGAGGAGCAGGAGGATGGGGTTCAGCTGGGTGGGACACAGTGTTTCCTGGGAGTCCTGAGACGGCCACAGATGGGGACTTCTGACAGCTGTCCAGGACTCAGCATAGGCCTCCCATAGAGCCATGTGAACTGGCGGAGGTCATTGTATCCAAATCACGGGATCCTGGTACAAAGGCACCCGCCTCTGTTCCTGAGATGATGTGACCTCCTATGGTCCATGCTAGCCTCGGGACCAGGTACTGCCTGAGGGAACCTCCCCTGGGGGGTGGTCCCTGAGACGCCACCTCTGTGACAGATCCCTGTGGCCCTGGAATCCCCGTCTCTGTGCCCCTCCCCTGTGCCATGTCCTACTCCACTGCATGCCCAGCGTGAACGTCTAGAACACCCAAGGAGCTCTCGTTCAATGACAGCAAACACCTCCCCTGTCAATGTAGCAGCACAAATGCAGTTTGGGCGGAAAACCGCGTTTCTGCATGAAGACAAATGTGTTTGCATTAAAGGTCGGCCTGCATGTTTGCAGCACATTCCTGCTCGCGCCGGCCACGGGCACCTCGAGTCCTTCCTGGGTTCAGAGCAGACAGCCAGGAGCCACACACTTCTCCCCACACCTTCCCTTGACCAGGAGCAGCGCTGACAGGTGAACAAGCACAGAAGGGTGTACGCGGGCCGAGTCCTGGGGCTGCCAATCGTGAGAGTGCCTCCCGCTCTGCACCTCGCTTTCCTTCTTTGCAAAGCCACACGTTTACACAAGTCTCCCTCAAGGCCCTCCCACGACCCACTGGGGTGCCAGGTCACAGCTCTGCCCTGGGCCAGTATTGCTGGCCTGGTGGCCGCCATGTCCCCCCAGGAGAACGTCCTCTTCTTGGATTACCTTGGGAAGGGACTCGCCAAACCGCACCACCAGCTCCCCTTCACTCCCCTCTTCATTTTCTCCTTCCTGACTCTTGACAAAACCTGTTGAGGACAAGTAGGCTATGTGTGGGGACACAGGGCAAGGACGAGGGAAGGCTGAAGCCTTGGGGCATCCCCCTGGGCCAAGGAAGATGGTCCCCCTCTTCCTAAATCTCTGGGGGCCTTAGCTGCATTTAGAAATTGGGCTTATTGGGGATTCTGTTTTTGTGCAGGGAACGGTCATTGGCCAACATGGTCTAATTATTTTTAGTAAAACAAAGGAGATTCCCCCTCCTCTGGCTCTATGCAACAAGCCCGGCAACAGAGAAATCATCACATCACAGGCAAGATTAGGAAACATGACAGCTCGACCCACGCCACTCAAGATAGCAGCCTTTTGAAATTCTAATTTAAGCTTCCTAATATGCTGTTTCCATAGAAATGAATGCAAATGTCTCGATAGTTTATTAAAAACACCTGCACAAATTGTCACCCTTTTTGAAACTGCTCTGACCCTGCCTGGTGAACAAGGGGCTTGGAGTCTTAGTGGCAAAGGCTGTTCTATCAGCAGGACTGGGTCCTGCTGAGACACAGGAGGAAGGGACGCAGGGGCAAAATAATTGCTGGCAGCATTCCTGATTTCTGGCAGCATCCCAGCTGAGCCTCCTTTGTGAAGTTGACTCCCTCCACATTCGGTGTCACTATGTAGCCTAGCCCAGCAAGAACGAGGAATTACACAGATCTCCTGCTTTGGAAGAACTTTAGACAGTATGCCTAGAAATGTCACCCAGAGTGTTTCCTAAACAGTTTGTGCTAACACTGCTGGCCGAGGAGGGTATGCTGCGGGCCACTGGGGAGATGCTCGTGATGTCTAAGAATGAGAGGGGCCAGGGCAATGGCGGGTTGGTGGCAACAGCTACTCAGGTCCTGTCAAGCTGAGTCAGAGCCCAGCTGAGGGCAGAGAGAGTTACAGTCTGCTGGGGAACAGGGAGAGGAGCCAGCTGCTCATGGGGACTGGGAGGCCAGACCATGAATGGCTGCAGGAGACCCCTCAAGCCATGGTGTCCCCTGGGCCCTCCACCTGCAGCCCCACTTCTCTGACCCCAATGAGATCCTTTCCAGAGAGAGGAGAAATGGAGCCAGACACTATTTAGGAAAAGGATTTAGGAGAAAGAGTAGTGGCCGGAAACACCCAAAAGGCCTTCAAGGGCCACTTACTCTCCAAACAGCTCGAGTGGAATTCCAGGTAGAATTTGGTTTGGGACTTGGTCTTCAATGTGGCAAAGCATCCCAGGAACTCGATCTGCCCTTGGCTGTCGACAGTCCCGGGACCTGGATCAGGTGAAAACAGGGATTCAGCGGCACGGTGTGCCTCGAGGTGCAGTGTTCAATCAGATCCTATCCAAGGCTTCTTTCCTCTGGTGCTTTTTCTAAGCCGAGCTCCCGCTTAGGGTCCAAGGAAGCGGAGAAGAGGTGGAAGGAGAAATTTTCCCTAAAGTAAGGCTACAATGAAATCTGCTGCCCCTGCTGAGATTTCTGCATGACAATTACAACCTCTCTGATCAATCATGAGATGGTGATGCAGGAAGCAGAGGAGAAAGAGAAAAGAGTTCAAGGACCAACATCTGCTCTGAGTTTTACTATTGAAGCCTTGTGGCCTCCGGGAACCCCTAACCTCACCAGGCAGTCTCCCCACTAGTTCCAACAAAGAGTTTGTGTAATGGCTCAGATGTTCAATACCTGCATTTGTTTGGTTTTGAATCCAGATGGTGAGGGATACCTGCTCTTTCTTCCTTAGGTGTGGTTATCCCCAGGCCTCACTCTGGGCTCCATAAGCTCACTGGTGCTAATTATAATTGTGTTAATTTGAGGCTGCAGCCAGTTAATTCGCAGGCTCAGCGGCTACAAGGCTTGCCTGGCATGCGCAAGTATGCGGGTTTGAACCCCAGCACCTCATAGACAAATAAGTGTCAGAGGAATGAGAGCCACATGAAAAACTATATGAAACTGATTTTCTTTCTTTCTTACTGTCTCTCTCTCTTAAAAAAATAAAATAAAATTATTGTGTTAATTCAGTGGTGTTTTGCAAGTATCCTTAAGCTGTTGTTGTTTGTTTCTTTGTTTCTTTGGTACTGGGGATTGAACCCAGAGGTGCTTAACCAACGGAGCCACATCCCCAGCCTTTTTTATTTTGTATTTTGAGACAGGGTCTCACTAAGGTGCTGAGGCTGGCTTTGAACTTGCAAGCCTCCTGCCTCAGCCTCCCAAGTTGCTGGGATTACAGGGATGTGCCACTGCACCAGGCTCTTAAGCTGGGTTTAAACAAGTGTTCTGTCCTTCCATGTAAATTCCAGAGAATTCTGGAGAGCAAGAACAAACATTTTCTTCCTCCATTCCTCATATCCTTCTTTCCTTTCTCCTGCTAAGCCCCGCAGCACCCAGGCCAGACTGCCTTGGTAGATATGCAATCACAGCTCAATCCAGGTAACTAGTATTCCCGTGGGAAGGAAGCCAAGCCCAACAGTGAGGATGCCCCAGACAGCAAGAGGGGAGAAGACGTGGCCACCCCATGGAGGCTGCAGGAACTCGCAGAAATGGGAGATGGGTGGGGGTGTGGAAGAGATGGAACCTAAAGGTTTCTGCAAATGCCCAGTGGCAGAGCTAGGAAGGAGGCAGGATGGAGGGCCAGGACTTCGGTGGGTGGAGAGGGAGGTCCATTGCTGGGGGAGCTGATGTTAGGCCCACAGCATGGGAAGAGCGCACCAGGGAGAGGGGGTTCCAGCCTCACCTCCGTCCCTCACGACAAAGGACACAGAGCAAACTTTTGCCCATATTTAGGTCTCCCATGCTGAACTGCACACACAGTTACCAGAGGGGCAGAGATGGCAACACGAACCACCGGGTATTGAGGATTGGATGGACACATTACAGGGAACGCTTGGCCCCTGCTGGGACAAGTGTGACCAGCCAACCAGGACAGGGCTGGAAAGTCTGAAAAACCACCAGTGAATCGAAGTGTCATTTGCCCGAGAGTTTCCCAAGACTTGGCCATCTACATGGCACCTCTGAATCTTCACCATCACACCTACCACGCAACACCAACATTTACTAAAAATAGACTGACTTTTCAAACGTAAATGTAATGAAGAGTACCACCATACTGAACAGAAAACCGATGGACTTATTTCCACTGAAGAGACAAATTCAGCATATATCAGAATAAACACATCACCAGCAAGAGTTCATTCCTATCCCCCACCCCAGAATCATCTTTGGTGAACAGAGATTTACCCAGTTTTTCAGACTACACAAAACTGACCAAGGCAGGTGCATTTGCCAAATAGAGCAAGGATGTGAATCCATGATGTGGCCTGGACAGGACGGACTGTGTGTGACCTTGCCCTGAAGCTCGAGGCCTCTTCCAACATAGACAACCAGAAGGTAAGTGCCCGAGGCCCCTTGTCTCCGAGGACAAGGGAGAAAAGGTTGCTGCCCACCACTTACCATTCTTGGAAACAAACTGGGAGGTGACCCCGGCCTCGAATGTGGCGAAGACAGGGCTGTGATCACTGGTCATGATGTCGCTGGTGCTGCCTGCAGGGAGGGAAGGCTTTTCTAAACGGGGCAGGAGAAGGCCCTCTGGTCACATCACAGATGGCAAACCCATGGCAGGGCCGCCTGAGACCAGGAGGCCCGCGCTGGCTCGCTGGGTCTGGAGTTGGCATCACTCCTGCCGATGCCAGCCAACACCATGGCTCCTGCCTGAGTGTGCCCTGCCAGCACCAAACTGAGCAGAGACGAGCAGGCCCAATTCAGCCCAGCCCAGAGAACGGAGCCAAGACACCGTTGCTGTCTGAAGACACCGTTGCTGTCTGAAGACACCGTTGCTGTCTGAAGACACCGAGTTTCAGGTGCACACAAACAGACGGCTGATCTACCTGGTCATGTTGACGACTGGAAGAAGAGACAGGCTCCAGTCATCCCCATCTCCTGAGCTGACATCCATTCCCTCTTCCTTCCCAGCTCTGTAAGCTACTACTTCGTTTTCTGCCACTCAAAAAAATCTCATTAGCGAGATCCCCCTTGTCTTCAACTACCCCTTCTCATTAAAGGCCTGGCCCTCTGCACTGGGCCAGAGGTGGGACGTGTGGCCTCCTTGCTCCTGGTTGCCCTCCTGGACCAAACTCTTTCCTTCTCCCCTGAAACAGTTCTGAAGGACAAGGTTAGGTTCAAAGCAGGAACTGGTGATTCTAAGATCACAGGCGGCTGAAGAAGGCAGAGGCGCAAAGCTTTCTAAAGGCAAGAGCTGGCAGGACCCTGGGATCTGCAGACGTAGGAAGAAGTATTGATGTAACTGGCCTCGTGAGGGGCTGGGAAGGGGTCAGAGGCTCACAGGTAAGCTCAGGTGTGGAGGGGGACGTGGAAGAGGGTGGGATATGGGCACTTGTGCGCTTTTCACCGTGAACATGGGAGGGGAGGTTGCCTTTCCACACCTCTAGAGGTGTTGTGTGAAGTTTGTCTAGTGAGGCCAATTCTGGGAGACAGCTCAGGAGCTGAATATGCAGGGTGCACATGTTCAGCTATCCCAGGGTGGCAGCTCTGGGCCCTTCTGGGGGGACAAGTGACATGGGCAAACAAACAAACACAAAGGAAATCAACTCAGTTAATGGAGCCAGAGTTAAATGCTGGGATCTGTGGCCTCTAGAGAGGACGACACACAAGGTGGCACTGGGCAGGAACGAGATTCCTCCCACCTGTCCT
Organism: Aplodontia rufa; assembly: GCA_004027875.1. Lineage (NCBI taxonomy): Eukaryota > Metazoa > Chordata > Mammalia > Rodentia > Aplodontiidae > Aplodontia > Aplodontia rufa. Next base: position 72,215 of record PVKS010006158.1, read on the forward strand.
CATGATGAGGGGGCCCCCTGGGATCATGAGTTGCCATCAGAGGCCTTTGGCCTGTGCCTTGCTCATGGGCAGTGCCTGCTGGGAACATGGATACCATTATATGGGAATTTGCAATGGTTGAAAAATAATACCATGATTCTCAGTCAGTAAAGTATCAAAAGTGGCTCTGCACTGTGTGAATTTTAAAGGCCTCTCTCTGCAAGTAGCGGAACTAATATGTAGGTTTATGAATAAACACGCTGGGGGTAAAAACATCTCTGGCAACCCGTAAACTTCAAGGCTCCACTATTATTTCTTTCTTCCTTTTTTTTTTTTTTTTTTTAAAGAGAGAGAGGGACAGTGAGAGAGAATCAATTTTTATTGAGTTTTTCACATGGCCTTCGCTGCTCAGACACTCAGTTGTGTACGTGGGTGCTGGAGTTTGAACTCATGTACTCACACATGCCAGGCAAGCGCTGTAAGCGCCGAGCCACTGCTCCAGCCCCTCAACAATTATTTCTTAATCGTTTTGATGATGTATTCCATATTTATTTATTTTAATATTGTATACAATATTTTGAGTCTTATTTTGAAACAGGGTCTCTCCAAGTTGCTGATGCTGGCCTTGACCTTGTAATCCCCCTGCCTCAGCCTCCAGAGTGGCTGGGATTACAGGTGTGGCCACCACACCTGGGCATTATCTCTACTCCATCATCTTATCTCAGGTTATCTGTACAAATCCGTACAAATACAGGTGTGTGCCCTTCCGACATGTATTAGGTTGAACCGTATGAATTACCAGTAGCTGACTGTTTTTGAACTACAAAATGCCACTTTCATATAGTCAACTTAATATGGTTTTCTTTTAAAAAGGGCTTTATTGGAGCTGGAGCGGTGGCTCAGCAATTATCTTGCTTGCCTAGCACATGCAAGTACATGAATTCAAACCCCAGAACTGCGTACACAACGAAGTCTCAGAGCAATGAAGGCCACATGAAAAACTAAATAAAATTGATTCTATTTCTCTCTGTCCCTCTATCTTAAAAAAAATAAAATAAATTAAAAAAGGAAGGGGGGTGTTTTCATAATTCAAGTCACCCAAAGCAGGGACTATTGGTTATGCTGCAGCCCTAATGCAGACAGAGTGTCAAGTCCTTCAGGTCACCTCCTTAGGGGAGCAGTTCTCCCATTTTGCAGATGAGCCCTCCCCACCTGCTACCGTTCTCCAGACCTGACCGCCTTCCCCGTTCCCACTCACCATAAGACTGACACACCACGTGCACCAGAGGGTAAGACTTCCAGAGGACTCGGTCGCACCAGGAGGGCAAGTTGTACTTCATCTGCAAATCGAAGTCACACTTTGTAATGTGCCTGATACATTTCTACTTTAAGTCATTAAAACAAACAAACTAAAGAGGATCAACTGGTGGCTTCTGCAGTCCTCAAATTCATCTGCTGTTGGTTCCTTGTAGATTTTCCCCATCGGTGGCTTTAAACCCTTAACTGGCCCTGGGCCTGGAATGGTGGCTCAGCAGGTACGGTGCTTGCTTGGCATGCACGAGGACCCAGGTTCATACCCCAGCACCATGTACAGAACAAAGTATCAGAGCAATGAAAACCAGATGAAAAACTAAATAAAATTGATTTTCTTTTTCTCCTTCTCTCTCTTTTAAAAAACAATGAATAAAAAACTCTAAACTTGCCTCAAGACCCAGCTGCACAGTTGGGCCCACACTTCCTGATGTCCTGGATTCTTGCTGGGATTTTTTTAGTACCGGGGATTGAACCCAGGAGCGCTTAACCACTGAGCCACATCCCCAGCCCTTTTTATATTTTGAGACAGGGTCTTGCGAAGCTGTTTAAGGCTCGCTAAGTGGCTGAGGCTGGCTTTGAACTTGCAATCCTCCTGCCTCAGCCTCCCTAGTTGCTGGGATGACAGGGCTGCACACTACCACACCAACCTTGTATTTATGTTTTGATGACCAAATGTACTAATAAGTATTTTTAATTTAGTTATACACTGAAGTGGAATTACTGAATCACAAAGCAGGTGAATGTTGAGTATTTGTAGCTGCTGCTAAAACCTCTGGATCTCCATAAACACAGAGGTCAGGGCCCCGCTCACTCCTGTAGTACCAGACTCTCTGGGGATGAGGCTCAAGCCCCCGCGTTTCTGAAAAGCTTCAGTGATTCAACTGCACACCCTTGAGAAGAACCACACTTATCCTCTTGCTGTCCCATTGCACTTCCAAGAATCCATTGGAACTGTCTCTTCAGGTCCACCCAAGCGGCTGAGCCCCGCACCCAGCTCCCGTTCTCCTTCTCCAAGCTGAAATGCATCCCCTGCGCCCTTGTCATGGCTGCCTGTCCCAACCCCAGCTGCCCTGCAAGCTCCTCAAATGGCATCTCTAAGAAGCCTCCCACTCCTTCCCTGTCCCAGGGTCACCTTGTACTCTGACTGCTCCTTTTTGACTTTGCAGAATCATGTCTGTCCCAGGTACACTCAAGTGTGTGTCTTTCCTTCTATAAACTCCCTGGTGCAGGCATCTGATTCAGCTTTGACCTCTTAGCACCCAGCAGAGTCCTAACTCACTAGAGGCCATCAGAAAATACCTTTGAACAAATAAATGTTCTAGTGCATCTTTCCCCACTGCTCTTTGGAATACAAAATGCTTCATGAGATATTAATGTGACCAATTGAGGTTGGCCCATGGATTTCTTCATGGAGGACCATAATGCCCTAAAGCCCATAAAGGGCTCTGCTAAGTCCTGTAACATAGAGACCCATTAATGTTGATTCACTTGTCAATCTAGCAAATATACCCAATCACGGGACTTGGGTTTTTGTTTCGTTGGCTGGCCCAGCTTCAAAACCCAGTTAAGGAAATAACAATTTAAAAAGTCTTTCAGAGGGTAGAATGTCTTCACTCATCTGTGGAGGCTGGAGCTAGACCCTGGCCATTGAGAAAGGAGGTCAATTCTCATGATTTAAATTCAGAAAAGTTGTAATGACATACAACCTAAGGCATTTGTAGAGATGTTTTGGGGAAGGAAGGAGGGGTAGGGATAAGGGTGGATAATGAGGGGGGGCTCTTGGAGGGTATATCTAATATTCAGAACTTATATATATATATATATATATTATATTTTTCATTAGAAGCATGTTTGATTGTTCAAAAATAAATTTCTTAATAAAAAAATAAAAATAAATAAAAAGCCTTTCAGAATATCCTTTTAGCCAGGCATGGTGCTGCACACTGATAATTCCAGTAACTGGGGAGGCTGAGGCAGGAGGATTGCAAGTTCAAAGCCAGCCTTACCAACTTCACAAAGCAACTTAATAAGACCCTGCCTCAAAATAAAATAGAAAAAGGGGTGGGGATGAAGCTCAGTAGTGGAGCACCCTTGGGTTCAACAGCAGCACCGTAAAAACGACAACAATCTGGACAGAAGGTAAAGGTGCGCGTCAGCCAAGCTTTGCAGGGCACAAGTAGGTTACTCCCTTCTGCACCGTGCTGCAAATCCACACGTGACTTCCAATCTCTTTCCTCCTTTTTTGTAGTTGTTGCCTGGTAGCGGATGCTATCTGCTTGCCGTTTGCCTTCCTGGGAGCAGATATGGGAGGGGCGGAGCGGGGACAGGAGAGGCCCCTGGGGGACTCACCCCAGTCGCCTTCTGCTTGGTGTACGCGTATTTGTCCCGAGTCAGTCTTTCAAAGCGGTAGGTGGGCGCGAATGTAATTTCTTCCTCCTCTGAAACACAGACACTTGGGTTCAGTTGTGACTCCCCAGCCGTCACCTCTGGCCAAGTTTCCCCCTTCGGCAACAGCAATCCTTCCCCTGCTGGGAATGTCTGGGGAGACAGAAGGGCGGCTGGGAAGGGCGCAGAGGACAGACTGTGTTCTCACCAAAGTGCAGGAAAACCTTGTGCTCCCTCCTCTCCATGAGCAGCTGGTCGTGGGCCAGCAGATCTGCGTACCGCTGCTGCTTGATCTTCTCGATGATGGTTTCTGCCTCCTGGAACGAGACTCGCCAGCTGAGACCCTCCTTCCCCGAACAGGGGGCCCTGCACTCTGCCTTCCCGTCACACCAGGGCCAGGGGTCCCTATGCTGCCTGCACCCTGGGCTGGGTGACTGGGTTGCTGCTTCCTAGCACTCAAGCAATTAGTAAGGAAAACTTGGGAAGAGTAGCAATGAGTACCGATAACGTAAGTCCCTGGCTAGCCCGCATTTGCATATGGACTCTTTTTTGGGGGGTGGGGGGCTAGAGATTAAACACAGGAGGGTTAAACCACTGAGCCACATCTCCAGCCCTTTTTTATTTTGAGGCAGGGCCTCACTAAGTTGCTGAGGCTGGCTTTGAACTTGCGATCCTCCTGCCTGAGCCTCCTGAGCTGTGGGGATCACAGGCATTCACCACCATGCCTGGCTGCAGCTATCTTTGTATACAGACTTTAGTATCATCTTTGTGAACGCTGACGAGACGGGTAGGTGTGTCTCATGCTTGCTCTCATGCTCTCCGTGGCAGGGGATTGCCTCTGCCCCTGAATCTCAGGGCATCGGCCTCCCCGATCCTCACTGGTCTGACTTGAAGAACCAGTATGACATCACTGCGATGTGCTGGCCTTGGAGGAGTCCTCCATCCTGCCTTCTGTGACCTTGAACCAACAGCAAGCCTCTGCTCTGGTAAGGGGCTTCAATAGGAAGGGTCAAGAGGTGGGGCCCGGCCCCTCCACATGCCATTGTGATGATGAGGGAGAGAGGAAAGCCATCTGGGGCATCTCGTGAGGAAGGAAGTGACCTGGCACAACCCAGAGACAGCACCGAATGCCCCTGCTTGGTCTCTACAGAGCTGCTGAGGTGACCAGAGGCCTAGGGCAGCTGAGGGACGTGGGGTCATGTGGGGAGATGCCTGGGGCTGGGGACAGACTCCAACTATCAGTGACATGCAATTAACCTCATCAATTTCCCTTTTTCTTGGTACTGAACCAGAGCTTTATCTTGAAGCCACATCTCCAGCACTTTTTATTATTTTGAGACAAGGTCTCACTAAGTTACTTAGGACCTCCCTAAATTGCTGAGTCTGGCCTCAGAATTGCTAACCTTTTGCCTTGGCCTCCCAAGTTGCTGGAATCACAGGTGTGCACCACTGCACCTGGCAGTCCTCAGCAATTTTCTTAGTGCATTGGTGCCTCAGTGTCCCTGTCTGTCAATCAGGTAGGTTCTTCCCTAACAGGTCAGTAGGGTCAAAGTATCTATAATCCTCTAGGTGATCCCCAAGTAGGACATCACCTATTCCCTCACCTATTCCCTGTCCCAGCTTCCAAGAGAGCTAGGGAAATCCATATAGTTCTAGACACCTCCTGTGGTCCCTTCTGACCATCCCTATCCCTGGGGACCACGGGTGGGGACTGAACTCAAGCGATATCTTCCTAAGACCAGCTGTGACCACGATTTGGTGGGACGAATGCACTGGCCCCTCAGACTCCTGCCCTTCCTGAACCTGGGCTGCAACGCTCACTGGGTGACTGACAGGCAGTGCCAGGAGGAGGGGTGAACATGGCAGTCGCGTGGCAAACAGGCATGAGCAGAAAGGCCGTGGCTGTGATGGGACAGCATGGGGCCCTGAGGGGAGCTGCTCCTCAGCCCAGTGTTCCGAGCTGACCCTGGGGAGCCTCTGCCCTCTGCAGCCCTAGCCCCAGGCAACACCCCTTACCCAGGTGGGCAGCTCCAAGCGGTAGTTGAGATCCCCGAGCCAGAAGAGATGGGTGAAGCGGTGAGTGATGTTAAAGGGACTCAGTTTCTTGTCTCCCAGGGCCAGGAAGCGGAGAATGTTCATATAGTTTTGGTTCCGCCTAATGCAAGGGAGAAGCAGCCACTGTCCAGGAGGTCACTGTTTCCCACCTCACCCGCTGGAAGCCAGTGCAGGGGTGCCCAGCCTGCTTCAGAACCACTCAGCATGCAGGTGGGCAGGGCCAGGATGCACAGGGCCTTTGAGGCCAGTCTGAGAACAGACAGCCAGGTCAGAGCAGCAGAATCTGCTCAGCAGCGAGCGTCCTATGTGGCCATCGTCACGACCGGCCGGCTGTCTACAGGGAAGATGGGCTCCAACCTGTGAGGACACCCAGAGGTTCCCTTGGAAAAGGAGTGCTGGTGAGGAATCTACTAGGTTAATGACACAAATGTCTCCTTTGTCCCCAGCCAGAGTCATCCACACCTGAGGGCCCTACAGGTCTATTGAGACCAGCAGGGGCCCTTAAAGGCCGGCAGGCGCCCAGATGGCTCAGTGCTGGACAGGTCGTCAGGGAGTTTAGGGTGACAGGGCTTCCTGGACAAACCTAATCCAGTCCCCCAGGTGCTGAGCCCCATTACCTGAGTTTCTTTTCACTTCCAGAAGTCAAGTGGCTATTAACAAACCCCAGAGAGGTTCCGTTGAACATGAACGACACCCCCACGGCTCCCTTGTTCCCTACAGGGACAGAAGAGAAAGAGGAATCAGCATCAAATGGGCCGACTCACCAAGGGGAAGGAAAGCGAGGCAAGGGCAAGAGAAGCAGAGGAGGGGAGGGGAGTCGGAAAGCAAGCAGGGTCATGCGGGCTGGGAGACATGACGGCGACAGGACCAGCAGCCTTGAGCTTCTCAGCAGGGCAGAGGAAGGAGGCAGGTGTCCCCTGCCCTGGCATCTCTCAAGAGGGCACGGGGAACGTCAGTGGCCACTGTGCAAAGCAGGCAGAGATGATCAAAAGCAAACGGTGGACTTGGGAAGAAGACGCGGGTGGTGGCCCAGCTGGGTGAACTCCAGGGAGAGCAAAGGTCCTCACTGAGCAATTGTTCTAGACTAGTGGTTCTCGGGGTGTGCTCCCTGGGCCAGCAGTAGCAGCACCTGGAAATTTGCTGGAAGGGGACACACCAGATCACTACTGAAGCTCAAGTTCTGGGACCCAGGACATGTGCCTATAAGCCCTCTAAGGCAGGGGCACCTCCAGTCAGAAACTGCTTTTAAATTTTTAAATGGTTTGGGTGGGGGCGGTAGGGGACAAAAGAAAAATAATCTTTCATGACATTAAGATAGGATATTCTGGGCTAGAGTGGTGGCTCAGTGATTAAAGGGGCATGCCCTAAGACCCAGGTTCGAACCCCAGCACCACATACACAACTAAGTGTCAGAAAAACAAACACCAGATGAAAAAATAAAATAAATAAAACTGATTCTCTCTTTCCTTCCATCTTAAAAAAAAAAAAAAAAAAAAAAAGATATGAAATTCCAGGGCTGGAGCAGTGGCTCAGCTGTATCGCACTTGCCTGGCATTCGCAAGGACCCAGGTTCAAATCCCAGCACCACACACACAACTAAGTGTCGGAGATATAAAGGTCAGATGAAAAAATAAATAAAATTGATTCTCTCTTTCTCTCTTGCTCTCCCTCTCTTTAAAAAAAAAATAATAATAATTAAAAAAATATGAAATTCCAGTTTCAGTGTTTATAGATCCCCCTCGGCTAGGTGCCACCTGCGAGTAGCTGCCTTCAGGGCTCCCCCTGGTTGTGACAGAGCCTCCCTGTCGTGTTCATGAGCTGGACTTTCAAGCAACATTTCTGACCCTGTCTTTGGGTGACCCTGAGCCAGGCTGGAGCATCTGCTCTGACCGATCCACCAACCACAAACCGCACAAGCCTTGAGCATTCAGAACTCGCGGGACCCAAATGAGAAGGCTGAGCGTCAAACCCTCTTGTGAGCCGTGGTGTGAAGAGGAAGTGGCTGCATAGGGACTCTACACCGGACACCTATGGCAATGATGACATTTGGGATGTTCGAGATTCAATAAAATCTGTTCTTAAAACTGATTTCACCCTTATGCTAAGTGAAGTACCCCAATCTCAGAGACTCAAGGGCTGAATGGTTTCTCTCATCTGTGGAAGCTAGAACACATCGGGAAGCAGGATGCTAAATGGCTAAGCTAATAATAACCTCAAATTGTATGGTTCTTTACACAAACAGGGGGATGATTGCCTAGGATACCTGGAGGCGTAGGGTGGGGGAC